>JAAWXA010000013.1:6032861-6122071 GCA_038090715.1 Florisuga fusca
CTGACCCCGAACCCGTCCCGGAACCTGCCCCAGGACCTGTCCCCGAACCCGTACCGGAACCTGTCCCCGAACTTGCCCCCCGAATCTGCCCGGAACCTGCCCCCGAACCTGCCTCTACACCCGTCTGTTGCTCTGAACTAAAGGGATATATTTTTTTTAATTTTTATTTTTAATTTAACCTAGCCTATTGTTTTTATATATAATATATATTGTACTTCTCTGCAAACTTCCATTAGGCTGGTCCAAGGGAGGGGGAAAGGGGATACAAAGAATTCAGACAGACATTAAAGTTGCTCTGAACTAAAGGAGTTTGTTTGTTTGTTTGTTTGTTTGTTGTTTTTTTGTTTTTATTTATTTAACCTAACCTATTGTTTTTATACATAAGCAGTGACAGGATGCCAAAAGCACTGCCCTTCAGCCCCATGCCAGCTGCTCTGTAGGGAGCCCCGATGTCAGGGTGATTTCTCCAGGTGTTCCCCCAGACCCAGCCCAGCTGCCCGCGGGGGAACCGGGACCGGCTCCTCCTGTGCCGCAGGAGCACTCCTGATGTTTGTAAAGAGTTTACACTGATAAGGAATAAATAAATATGGGAGCCTCACCCGGAGTGCCCGACCTGAGAAGGGGAAAGCTGAGAGCTGGGGTTGGTTATCACTATGGGAAAAGATTTCCTGCCCTAATGCAGGCAGGCTTGGACCTGAAGTGATTGCCCTATCTCACAAAAGTAAGGAAGTACAGCCTGGCCTTAATAATCATGGAATCATAGAACTGGCTGGGTTGGAAGGGACCTCAGAGATCATCAAGTCCAACCCTTGATCCACTCCCGCTGCGGTTCCCAGCCCATGGCACTGAGTGCCACATCCAGTCTCTTTTTAAATATCTCCAGGGACGGAGAATCCACCACTTCCCTGGGCAGCCCATTCCAATGTCTGATCACCCTCTCCGTAAAGAAATTCTTTCTAATATCCAACCTAAACCTGCCCTGGCACAACTTAAGCCCATGCCCTCTTGTCTTGCTGATAGTTGCCTGGGAAAAGAGACCAACCCCCCCCTGGCTCCAACCTCCTTTCAGGGAGTTGTAGAGAGTGATGAGGTCTCCCCTGAGCCTCCTCTTCTCCAGGCTGAACAGCCCCAGCTCCCTCAGCCTCTCCTCATAGGATCTGTGCTCCAGTCCCTTCACCAGCCTGGTTGCCCTCCTTTGGACCTGCTCCAGCACCTCAATCTCCTTCCTGACCTGAGGGGCAACCAGGCTGGTGAAGGGACTCGAGCACAGATCCTGTGAGGAGAGGCTGAGGGAGCTGGGGCTGTTCACCCTGGAGAAGAGGAGGCTCAGGGGAGACCTCATCACTCTCTACAACTCCCTGAAAGAAGGTTGTAGCCAGGTGGGGGTTGGTCTCTTTTCCCAGACGACTTTCAACAAGACAAGACGACACAGTCTTAAGTTGTGCCAGGGGAGATTTAGGTTGGATATTAAAAAGAATTTCTTTANNNTCCAGGTCCCTCTGCAGAGCCCTCCTGCCTTCCAGCTGATCCACACTCCCCCCCAGCTTAGTGTCATCTGCAAATTTGCTGATGATGGACTCAATCCCCTCATCTAAATCATCAATGAAGATATTAAACAGAACTGGGCCCAACACTGATCCCTGGGGGACACCACTAGTGACCGGCCGCCAACTGGATCAGCCCCGTTCAGCACCACTCTCTGGGCCCGGCCCTCCAGCACAGGGTGCTCCTGTCCAAGCTGTGGGCTGACAGGGCCCCGTAACATAATCTGTAACAAACTCAAGTAAGGGCATCAGCCTAGGTGAGAAGTAGGCTGTAGACAAAGTTTAAGCAACATCCACCAGTAAAAATCTAAAAACTTAACCCCTGCACTGAAAAGCCAATGTAGATGGCAGTAAATGTGATAATTGAGGGTTTTATTAATTAAATTGTGAAATAAGGTTTGGATCATATACTCAATAATACCCATTGGTATTATATTGGTATATATATATAATATATATACCATTGGGAGTCCTCCTGTTTATCCTGTTACAAATACTTGCACCCACTCGAGGCTTCTGCCTGCACTAATAAGAACTGCCCCTTACATCGGGGCTCCCTACAGAGCAACTGGCATGGGGTTGAAGGGCAGTGCTTTTAGCAGCCTGTCACTGCTTATATATAAAAACAATAGGCTAGGTTAAATTAAAAGAAAAATTTAAAAAAAAATCCCTGTAGTTCAGAGCAACTTCAGTTACAATGTCCGTCTGAGTTCTTTATATCCCCTTTCCCCTCTCCCTTGAACCAGCCTAATAGAAGCTTGTAGAGAAGTACAATATATATAATATAATATTATATGTAAAAACGATAGGCTAGGTTAATTTAAAAATAAAAATTTAAAAATATTCTTTTAGTGCAGAGCAACTTTAGTTACAATGTCCACCTGACATATCTTTATATCCTATTCTTTACATCCCCTTTCCCCCTCCCTTGGACCAGCCTCATGGAAGCTTGCAGAGCAGTCCCTCCCCTGTAGTGCTCTCCTGAGACAAGATGCTTTTGTTTGTGCTGTCAAATAATTTATTCTGTCAGGAGGAGTAATTTTGCTCCTCTTTGAAAGTAAGATCCGAGCTCCCCAGCATCTCCGAGCATCTTTTACTTCCCCAGCAAAGACTCTAACTGGCAGAATCCACACCCCATCTAGTGGCCGGCAGCATTCTCAGTCACTAAGCTGCTGTGCTCCCCGAATTTTACACTGATACCCCCAACAATTTTCCTGTGAATGTGCCTCTCTGTCCTGTTCACAGCCACCCTGGTGTCTGTTTTGTTAGTCGTAAGACAGGCAACATCACCCCCACGGGGATGCTCTGCAACGTGTCTGGCCCTCAGAAGAAAGGGCATGAAGTAAATACTTTCTGAGAGTTTAAATATTGTCCCAGATGTGGACAATATGTAGGGATTTTTCTCAGGGTTTTTAGGTACAGCAAATAAAGGGCTCTGTAGTGAAATAGTAAACTACTTTTCACTTTAAAAAAAAATGCACAGATCTTCCAGGGGGCAAAAGAAAATCCTGAGGCAGTTAACGAAGCTCCTCATTTGCTTAAGGTTTCTTGGTGGTATTCAGTATCCACCCACTCTTCTTGCAGCCATTTGCCTGAGCTTGAGGTAGTAAGCAATGGGCTTTTCTTCAAATAGTACAATACCAGAGTGTGGTTTTGTTTTTTTCTGCAAGAATAAGCTTTTCTCCTTCTTTTTTCTCCCAGGCTCTCATTACCTATTATCAAAGGCATAAGCCTAGTCCTGTTTTAATTAAACCATTGAATAAAAAAATCCCAGCCCAGTCCACAGCCCAAACTATGTTGGAGTTTTAACTCTCCTTTTTGAGCTTCCCCATTACTCCAGTCATGAAACTTCCTGACCAGCCTTAAAAAAAATCAGTAAGAAATCAGTGATTTGACATAAGGCAAGTTCACTGACCTATTTTTCTTCTCTGCCGTAAAGCTGTCCTCCCAGAGCAGGAGTTCTGAGGGAAGGCAGCCTCCCATCTGTCTTGGATGGGAATAGATTTTGTGAGGATGTGAAGACTTCTCTGTGAACAACTGCTTTGAGTTTGCGGCCTGCTGACTTTTGGGCACATAAACCCATGCCAAACTGATGCAATGTTGTTTTGGTGTGAGAATTATAACTGCTCCAAGCTTGGCTGGAACAAAAAATCCCCAAAGTCTGCTCTCCTGCCTGCTGTGGGAAGAGGAAGCTTAAGGGAAGACTACAAGAACACGGGGAAGACAGAGCTTGTTTTTTACACCTTTATGTGGCATGGGACTTCCCCAACATATACTGCTACAAAACTCTTCCAGTGACAGTCCGCCTTTAGATAAGAACAAATATTCCTGGTACACTTCACCTGTAACTTGAAAATTATTTAAAATCTTTTTTAAAGTTTAAATCTAACTGATTTAAAGTGCTCAGCCAACAGCTGTAAAGCAGAAAATTTATTTGCTTTTAAAGCACCTTTTGAACTTGAAGCAGATCACAGTATCAGAGAGTTCTCTTTTTGAATTATTCTTCTTTTGCAATACTCACATAAGAGCATCTTACACATACACTGAAAAGCCTGAGGGATTTTTAGATCTATCCGTGCAGCTCTTACACAGAAATTCTCACTATGGCCAAGTCAGAGAACTAGGTAATCTTTGCTTTTCCAACGTAAAAAAAATAAACTCAGATGACATTGAGCTCCAAACAGGATTAAGAAATCAATAAAAAGTGAAAGCTACTGGTACCTGGTAAAATTTCTTTCCAGCTTTCCTTGCAGATGGCATTCAAACTGGTATTTGAAAGGGATTCATCTGTCTTTTGTAGTGGCTTCTTGTCACTCTGAAAGGTGCTTATCTTAGAGCAACAAGTGCAGAGGAGTTATTCTGAAGTAAAAAAACCCAAAAAACAAAAAAACTACCCAAAAACACCTCACAAGTAAAGCCCTGTCTCTTAATTCTGCCACAAGTGAAGTTTCTAAAATGCTGTGCTATAACTGGTGGCTCAGCAGCTCTGATCCACAGTAACCAGGGTGTCCTGTTCACTGTGTTTTTCTGCCTCAGGATCTTTTATGCCGTTTGGTTTCCCTGAGGTGAAATACAACCAACACTGAATATAATGTGTTGGTCACCATGCTTTTCCAAATACAGCCAGAACAGGACTTCCCAAAATGTTGAGAGGTGCTTCCAATGCTACAGGGAAAACGTCAGCTAACCTCTCCCTAACCCCTCTCCCCTTTGGTCCTCTTAACTAGCAACAGGTTAAAAAATTATGACTAAGGCAGTAGCTCCCATACAAGGAGATCTCAGGAGAATCTTGGCTTAAGTCACTTTTATATGAGCTATTTCAGTGTAGCACTGGAAATTTCATCACTTCTGGTACATATGTAGGAATAAAAGTGTTGATTAGATCATTGCATTTCATCCAGTACAGACTATTTCTGGATGTTCCTTTCTAATATATTTGGAGCTCATCAAATATTGTTGAATTTCTTCATATTAATAGAATAAATTTAAAATGTTTCTTGCTATAAAAGCGTTTGAAAAAGCTTTTGTTTTTCTTCTTTTGCAAGGACAAGTACTTTGAATATGCTTTTTAGATGTGTTCAGTGAATGAATGCACAGAAGTGTAAGTTCATGGTTATTTTTATTTAACAGATGTAGAATTTTATAAGGAAGGGAATTCTTAAAATAGTTGTAAGTCTCTAGACTTGCTCAGCATTTCAAGAGCAGTTATGTCTGCCTTCCCTTAAAGACATATTTTAACTTGTCAGTCCCATGAAAATCCAAACTGTTCTGGATCTAGAAATTATGTCTGCTGGGTTTTAAGAGACAAATTAGGAAAACCATGTAAGACTGTTTCATGTTGCTTGTTACTCTCTCAAGGGATCAAAAAGTTCCCAGGTGTGTCCTTTTGATCCTCCTAGTTTGCTGACAGGCAATTTAAAATGCTTCTGGTGTTTCTGCAGAGATACAGGACCTCAGGAACCACAGAATGGTCCAGGTTGAAAGAGCCTTTAAATGTCATCTGACATCTGAATTCTTCTGGGGGCTTTATCCTTTTGTGTGAGTCTTCCCATCCTCCATTTTTGCAGGGAAAAGTCCTGTGGTTTCTCAAGGAAAAGTTCTGCTATTTCAAGACTTTGCAAGTCTACCAGTTTGCCGTCCCATTAACATGTTCCTTTATGACAAAATACAGGTGGCAGAAATGCTGCAGCAACAAAGTACAGCTTTTTGGGAGAGAAGATTTAAGGACCATTAATGTCAGTTCTTAAAGCAGACTGAAAAACCAAGTTTTAACACACCCTGTTGAAATGGCTCATCTATCTTTACAGTGAAATCAAGTTTTGGCACAGCTGCTTTTGCTGCCATTTACTGGAACATGACCTGCTCATTCACTTCCCTGCCCTAGTTCTTGCCAAAACGATAAAACTAAAAGATTTTTTTTTTTTTTTTTTTTTTTTTTTTTTTTTTTTTTTTTTTTGGCTTGCCTGATGGGAGATGGGGGCTCTAATGTTCAGATCAGTGTATGGTTATGTTGTCTGGATGATAGGAATGGGTCCCATCCACTGGACATGCCACGACAGTCTGTCTGACAGAAACCTCACATCCCCTGCCAAACACGGGCAGGGAAAAACTGACCTTTAGTGCTTTATGAGGGATAGCTGAAGAGGACATTGCTCCTCAGAGGAACTTAAATGGCTGTGGGATTTCATCTTCAGTGCTTGAAACACTGCCTGGCTATTTGGGTCTGTACAAAAATGTCGTGTTGTGCAGCTGCTGGATGACAGTGACCAAAACAATGAGCCATTTGGCCTACCTAGGTGGCTGGTGGGATGACAATCACTTCTGCATCAAGATATTATCACTGGAACACAGGTTTTCTGCATGGCCCAAACCTTGGCTGGCTTACCGAAGCCAGACAGAAAACCTGAGGGGTCCCTCTTGAGGGACCAGCCAAGCTGTTCTGAAGGATTTTGATCTGCAAAAGGTGTGTTAAACTAAAAGCTGTGTCCCTGCTTTCTCTCTCCCTGCCACTGTACACCCTTGTGCTCAAGGGCATTCTGCATGGCCCAAAGGAGCACTGCAGAAAGGCTCATTAAATGTCACCAAGCTTCTATATTTACCTGTCTGCACCACAGCCTCAGAGAAATCATTCCTGGGCAGCAAACCAGTCCAACTGTGCTCTGCTACACCCACATGTAGAAGCACCAGACTGAAGACCTTGATCCCCAGGACATTTTTTGATGTGGGGATATATTGTGCATTTTATGCTCTAGCAATGGGCTTTTCTTCAAATAGTATAATATCAGAGTGTGGTTTTGCTTTTTTCTGCAAGAATAAGCTTTTCTCCTTCTTTTTTCTCCCAGGCTCTCATTATTTATTATCAAGGGCATAGGCCTAGTCCTGTTTTAATTAAAACATTGAATAAAAAAATCCCATTATGAACAAAACTGGGAACTGTCCCCACTTCAGCCCCTTTTGGTAAAATCCTACTTACATTAGCAAGATCAGGGTTTTTTTAGAAAGACTAGGGACTCTGATAAACTCTATTTTACCTTTAGAAATAGCAAACCCTTTCTCTGCTCCCCTCCTCCCTGAAAAAAACCCAACAAACCAAACCAACAAAAAAACCCAAAACAAAAGCAAAAAACCCAAACATATCAGCTGGCATTGGTGGTTGGTTTCCATGCAGAGGCTGGAAGAACCCAAGAGATTCTTTAGCAGTACTGTGGTCCCACTCTTGCACTGAAATACCCCTCCAAGGACATCTCTGAGGGAACAGCAGTCTTTAAAGTGTCAGCCCCACAAAATCAGCCTTTTGAGAACATGAAAAGATATTAGAAAGCAAATATTATAATGTATTTGTACTACTGACTATATTATGATCTTTCCACGAAGAATGATTTATAATGTAAGTAGAAAAAACAACAAAAAAACCCCAACCCAGCCCCAAATGGATGGAGCCCATGCATCTGACAAGATGGTTGGCATGGGAATGAGGCAAAAGCTGTATTTTCCCAGTGGTTTGCTCAGATGTCCCTTCTGCTATGGGAGTAGTAAGCTTCTTTCTGTATTCAGAGTTCCTTCTGTCTGTCTTTTGCCCTTTCTTAACAGCCCATGTCTCCAGACACAGGACTCATCACCCTGCAAAGGTCCCTTTGCTTTCTCAGCTTTAACCTGTGAGCAGCAGGAGGCTTTTCCTCCATGCCCTTCTCTTCCAGGATTTGTTATGTGAGAGTAAATTCAGGTCACCATGCATTATTCATATGGTATGTGTGCATTTTGTGTACCTGGCAGTAACTTCTGAAGGGCAGGGAAGCATCACTCTCAGTCATCCTTCTCAGTGCATCCAAGCCAGAAGATTCAGTGTGCTCCTGAGCTGTTGATTCCTATTTTTGTCTGAAAACCAGTGTCTTGCATCCTCCTCTGCTCTCTGCTGGTGGAGGTTTTCTTTTCCTTACACATACTGCCTGGGAGGAGCTGGAGGAATAACAGATCACCTGCCCAGTCACCTAAACTCTTCTCCAGCTTTCTGGTGTTTCCAGCTCCCTCTTCCTCTGTGGCTTTAATTACAGTGGAAAACACAATAAAACCAATAGAAAAGACAGTGGTAATCAAAGAGCTGGACAAGACTTGCTCTCTGCCATCTCCCCGTGTATTTAACACAGAGTGGTATGAAGAAATCTCAGTCCAGTTCTGCCCAACAGTACCAAAACCCAATTGAAAGAGGACAACCATCCTCCAGTGTGAGCCTCTTGTGATATTAAATACAAGGCAAAGGACACATGGGGGAAATGATGCTCATCTGGGGACAAAATAGGAATGGAAAAGCACAAACAAGTTTTCTCTGCAATAAAAAGCAAAGATTTTTCCCATCTCAAAGGGCTAAAAAATATTTCCCTGTTACATTTCCAAAGAACATTTATTGATACTGCAAGGGAGTGGAAATGCAGAATTATGAACACTTGGTGATTCCTGCAAGAAAAAAAAAAGCTTAAAATACAGGATGTAAACAGCCAGAAGCCAGGATTTTCCTAAAATTTTAAAAAATACTTGTATGTGAAAAAGGCAACTGCAAGAAAAATCAGTAGATAGTTAACAAAAGCAGCTAAATGTATTAAGAGAAATGTCCAACGAAACAGACCTGTTCCTGCTCCCAGTCTGCTGGGACATTTCTGTGGGGCTCTGAGAAGTATGGAGTGATGGCTGTTGGTTTTGAGAAGTTCAGGAGAAAATGCCAGACACTACAAGGGCCTGAAAAAGCCCTTACAAACCCGCCACCTGCCCTCACCAGGGAGGTGCCACTTTTCCTGCATGAAGCCCTCTAACAGCCCCATTTCTGCTCCACCTTTTCTTTCCCCTAAAGAGAGAGAATTTACACAGCCCTTGGGTTGGCTGCATGAAGATGGAAAAAACCCCAACACTTGAGTGCAGTTTTGGGGCACTGCTGCCTGCTACACCTACAGCACAGTGAAAATTCCTCCTTCCCCTGCTTCACAGCAGTTTGGGTGTCACAGAATCCAAATGAGAACATGGCTTTTGTATTTATTTAAAAAAAAATAAATAGAAGAGGACAGAACCCTGATATTGCTTTGCCACCTGTACAATGAGTCAATCAGGTTTTTCTTTGGTTTGAGAACAGGGTTTATTCAGCTCCAGCAGCATCTGCTGAGGTTTGATAGCTACAAAAAGGGACTTGCTAGGCAATTAGGAAGCATTTTGAGGGCAGAACAAATGGCAGAGGCTTTGCCTTCCTCTTGCTGCACATGAGACCTTCAGAACAGTTCCCAGAAACATGACAAGGTCATCTTTGGACCAGAGGGAATTGAGGGTTGCTGATGGTGTCAGCTCTGACAGATTCATGCAGATAAAATAACATAAAAACTGCCAGACTACCTCGGGCCCTCATAAATCCTGTTCTTCAAGTCCTCTTGTAGAAAATCAAGTGCTGTTCCCAGAGATGGAAGTGGGAAATCTCAAAGAATTAGAAGTTGAAGGCATGCATGCCCCTCCCTGCTCAGAAAAGACAAATGAAATTTAATTAATTGATAAGGAAGAGATGCTGGGGTTTTTTTAGGGGATGCTATTTTTTTCGTGGGCTCCAATTTGTGCAAAGCAACTCTTTATGGCAGCCAGCTCCCTTTTCACTTCCACAGGGGTAGATGTGAGGATATAGCTCGGATCATTTCAGAATCTCAACAGCTCCAGTCCCCCCAAGGCATTTATAACCAAATACAGACCCTGCAAGTGCTGGAGCCCACAAGATGCTTGGTCAGGAAAGCCTCATGGGTGGGCAACAGGCACCTACTGGAATTTATTATTCCCCCACCCTAACCCAGATCCAAGGAAAACAGCAAATGCTTCTGCATTCAGAGCTTCCTTCTCAAACCCTTTTTTATTCAACCCTTGAAAGAAAGGGCATTTCCCAAATCCCTATATTGGGTCTTCGTGGCCTGAGAGAGCACATCTTTTTAGATGTATGATTAGCTTGGAGGGTAGGAAGGAGGGCTCCCTGACTTTTCCAGCCCCACTCTAAAGGAAGTCACAGCCTTTCCATACTGACCTTTCTCACCCCAATTTCCAACCCCTAAGCCTGGAAGGAGACGATGGGGAATGAAGGGAACCAGTCAAGGGATCATTTATTACAAAGCTGGTAGACACCTAAGGAGGACACTGAACCCTGGAAGGAAACACTGGCACTCATTTACAAACAGAACTCAGCATTTTTATTCATTGATTGACTTCCTGCCAGTTTTGATATTTGCTACCACCAGAGAAGAGCGTAGAAACACAATACAACATTGTTAACCAGAGAGGAAGGCTGGAAGGGAAAGCAAATCCCAGTACACTTGCAAGTAACTTAGTGGATTTTATCATTAGTGTTTTGTTGTTGTTTTTTTTTAACGGATCAGCAATGAAGCAACAAATATGCTGTTGCACTGAACCAACAGGTCTTTCTCACTATGTTTGTGGTTTATTGCATTACAGTTTAAAACTAAGAGTTACCCATCATCATACATTTATTTGTTCACCAACCAAGTAAACGACACGTTTCCATGTTATATTCTAAGTGGCTAAAATTATGCAGTAGCTGAACTAGACTAGGACTAGTAGAGGTAGATACTGAATGGGCAGTGCCAGGCAGAAATATTCTGTAAAAGTAGTTTTTGTCTTTTATTATGAACAGTTAGCAGATAGAACATTTTCAATTAAAACAAACATCTTAGAAAAGCTATTCTAAGATGCTTTGGATTTTCTAGTAGTCTCTCCCTTGCAATATTCTTACAAACCCTTTGATATGGTCCCTTGTAAACTGGACAATCTTTGTCCACTGAGTTTTCTGTCACAATTTACTTGAAGACCAACATACCAAGCTAGACTCGTTGTGAACATACTACTATTTGCTTGTATTACTTTTAGTGGAACACATTTGCAGCTTCCTTGGCATGGGAAGACTGCATTTATAGTATTTACAGTTTCAGTAACCTTTCTAGTAATTAAAAATCCCTATTTCTATATTAATCTAAAATGGAATTTCTATTACGCCACCTCCTTATAACTCACTTCAGCTTTCTTCTGCTGAGCTGCTCTCTCATTTCTTCCTTGCCATTCCCACTGCTGGCTGTATCCCCTTGGGAAGAGTCTCTGCCTGAGAAAAGGCATTAAAAATGGTGTTTGTAGAGGGCAGCTTTAATTTTCAGGAACTATGACCATGATAACGTGAGTTTTATACAAGTGTACACCCTTTACTCCTTACAACATCCAACAACAGGTCACAGCCACGAGTCTCCTGGAAGGGAAGACTCTTTCCCCAAGCTCAGCAACCATTTTCCTCAACCTGGAACACCTTTTACTAATGGCCTTATAGACTGCTCGACTCCTTACCAAAATGAAACTAATTACACTACATTTGCATTGTTTTCCTGCACAGAACCCCAAAGCAGCATGTTCTCAGACAAATATTAACTCTCCTTCCTTACACGTTGTTCAAGCTATTTGACACTATCACTCAGGTACAAACTGTGCAGAGCAAACTTTCTCAGGGTGAAAAGACAGGGGAAAGGTTTCAAAGCGAGCTAGCACTGCAGCACAGAACACTTACAGGAACACTTAAAAGTGATGACAAAAAGGGAGATAGAAAATACTTTGAATTTTGGTCTACTGAGCTGTATTATCCTACCGACTGGATTTGTTAGCATCAGTGGCACACACTCAGAACACACCAGGTGGGGTGTTAGCACTGCAGGAATGATGGCACCATTGCTTGAGCCCTCAAAGGCACCACGGGAGGTGAAAATCTAATTTCCTTATTGGAACTTACAATTTCAGTATTCACGTGAGCATCTCTAGCTTCCCACACCTGACCTCACCCTACTCTTCATCAGTGTTTTCTTTCTAAAAAGACAATGACAATTCTAGCTGGCTGAAGAGGAAGGTGCTACACCAACTTTCAGAGCCTACCCCACAGCTGGAGCACCTCCAGACCTGGAAAAACAAATGAAAGCAAGCACTAAATGAAGATCTAATAGGGCAGTTCTAAGTATCTCATCTAGCCCCAGAGAGCTCTCCAGGAAACTTGGGACTTTTTTCCCTACAGTAAGAGAGAAACTGAGTGGCAAAATTCATTCTGTGTTCTGCCAGACACACCACAGACATCAGGAAATGATCCCTCACCTAGGAACATAGAAGTATTAAGAGCCCTACTGAAAAAACACATAACTGTAGAAGAATACAGAGGCTTTAAAGGAATTTAAGATTCAAAGAAACAAAATGAGCTACTGAAGAGATAATTTTGAGCCTACTTTGCCTCTTTGTTCACACAAAGATGTCTGACTGCTCTGGACTCCAAACAGAAAAAGTGAGTACCTTACTTTTCATCTTGGGGCCACCAAACACTTCCAATTACAATTCAAGTTCACTTCTGACTCTAGGATTGCTTCATGCCATCTGCACTGGCACCACCTCTGTCTAGGAAAAACTTGCTGAACTTTTTTTTCCCCCCAGGAAAAGATATCCATGGCGTATGTCATCACCAGTGGCTCCACTGATGGTGAAAACATCCCTATCCAGTGAAAGTCATGAAGAATCCATCCCAACAAGTGCTCTAGGTCACTCTGAACACAGCTGCAATCCCTGCTCACCTGCTCTGGCAGCCAAGCACCAATGATTTCGGTTCTGGAACGAAGTTGTCCCTGTCCCTGCATTGTGCCACTCTGTGCTACTGCTTTACAACTCACTGCACTGGACTGTAACTTCATTTTCAGCTTTTAAAAACTCTTCCTCAAGAGTTAGCATTGCACCTAACAGCAGAGATGCAGAGATCAAGGAATTAAAGAACCCTCCTCTTCTTCAGGCAAACTCTTGGCCTGGTTTCATTTCCCAGGACTTCAGTCTTCTGGAAGTGGATGAGGAACCTCTTCAATCACAAAGCATCATCTCTGGAGCACTAGGGATGTCTTTCAGCAAGGTTTTGAAGAAGCATCTTTGAGGAAATCACAGCAAGGGTGGAGATGGGAGCTCCTGGCAGGCCCACAGAAACAGCCTTTCCCCTTTGCACAATGAAAGATAACAAGCAACTTCTTGCTTTTAGTTCATCTACTTCAACACAAAAACAGGCAGTGAAAAAGAAAAGGATATAATCCCATTTCTAGACAGCACCCAGAAAGCAGAATTTGGGAAAAAGAAATAATTGCTTGATGCAATTCACAATCTGTTAAAAAGAGTGAGCACTCATCTGCCTCCAGCTAAGCATCAGAAACCAAGAGAATGGCAGCAATACTCAGAGGCAAGGCCAAAAGCTGTTTGTGTAGGCAAGATTGAACCATCTTCAGTAGTTGCAAAAGACATGCAGCCCAAGTATCTCAGGCTGCAGAGAAGACTGAGACCTAGGCATCAATACCAGAGTCAGTTAAAGGCTCTAGAGATATTCTAGTCCCTAAAAGCCCAGCAGATTAAATAGACAAATACAGCAATACATTTCAGACATAAACTACACCCTGGATGTACACGACAGTCTGACCATGAAAAGAAAGTGGTGCTGAATATACAAGAAACAAAGAACTGTTCTTCTGATGCTTAGAAAACTACAAACCCCAACAAGTCTCCCTGGATTTCTGAACTGTATTTGTCAATCACTGAATTCCATGATGTGGGAAAAGGCAGCTGGGTATCCACACGACACATACTCTGTAACTGAACTCCTGCAGCAAAGAAGGCACTCACTTTATAAGCTGTAGTTGATTTTCCACTTTGTTTTATATGATGAGCCTATAAAAAAAACCCCAACCATTTCAGCACTTAGCTATGTTATTAACAGAGTAGACTTGTAGACTGAAGCTTGACTTGGAAAATAAAATGCATCGTGACACTGGAGGAACTTAAAAGCCAAGTAGTAAAGTGTTCTGTGTTATAAGACTTCCCAGACATTCACTATTTACAAATAATGCATTTGCACTTTATACTCACAACCACCCGTCAGCAGTGACATTATCAGCATAACTGGACAGCACAGTAAGCCAACCCTGAGCTGCACTCTAGTGAACCCATTCATTTTCAAAGTACAACAGAGATTAGTTTAAATATTCACACAATTGTTTTTCAAAACGTTTTATTGCATTATATTTGGTACCTTATGTTTGACAAAGGAAATTACATCTGTAACTGCAGGAATAAGAAGCTGGTCTGTTATTGAAAAAAAATCTTGGGCCCCTTAAAAGTTACAAAGTCTTGGGCTTGCCTGAAACAACTGAGCAAGAAATATATTCTTAGAAATGTAGGGCTTCAAGTATTACAAACCTGTGACACTGTGGAAAAGTTCCAGAGGTATCTAAACTGCAGCACTTTTTTTTATTTTATTTTTTTTTCTGCATAACGTGAACAAGGCCTGCTGAGGTTTTAAACTATTAGTCTCTTGATCAGTCAAAATGGTAGTCAGGAGTTCTCCTCTTTGCAAATTCAAGCCATAGTATGTTCTCATTTTGTTTTCACTCTATGTGAAAAATGCATGCTATCTTTCTAATTAGTTGGTGCCACATCACAGTGCATAATTTTATTTGGTTCTTGCATTACAGTTTTACAAAGTTTGGCCAACCTATCTGCTGATAGGTTCATCTCAGGAACAGCAATGTTGGTTCTTCCCCACCCCACCCCCCAAGTCTAATTTAGCAAGAAGAGTTTTAACTGGTTCCTTCAGTTAAAAACTGTGGTGCAAGAACACCGAGCTGATCATGTACAGTGAGTTTCAGAGACACAACAAGCTCATTGAACACACTATGTTTCTTAATTCTGCTTGATATCCATATGTCCCAACATCCACAACATAAGACGTATGTTGCAGGTTTCTGATTCACATTGCATTACTTCTTCCTATGGACAGAATCATCCTCGTATCAAAATCAGTCAGATGCTAAAGCCCCAACAACTGTTTGTGCTCAGTGAAAGAATCCAGTGCTAAAACAGCATTTTTGCTGTCTGAGATAACAGTAATCTCGCAAGACAAATTTAAAGTAATATTTCTGCCACACACCTGCTCAGAGGGCTACATGCCTCCAGATTTCATATAAATTAGTTTAAAAACACGGGTGGGTAGGTAGGTAAGGAGAAGGTTTGGGGTTTTTTTGTCTTCAATTTTAGCAGCTTTTAATTTTTAAGAAACCGAACAACCTCTATCCAGTAATATGTTAGATATTTTATATATATTCTTTGTCAGCAGGATAAAAAAAAAAAAAAAAAAAAAAAAAAAAAAAAAAAAAAGAAAGTAAAACTATTTGAAGGCAACTTTTTTTTTTTCCTTCCGTTCTCTGTGTAAGTTAGAACAATTCAGCAGGTGCGTGACAAAAATATTATACACCAGATATGGTCCAATGTAATTTTTTTCCAATAAAGTTGTTCATATTTCATTGGCCAGTTCTTCAGGTTCTGCAGAACTATCTCCATTAACTGTGATCTTCATATCCTCTTCATATCCAGGGGGCATGAAAGCCAAAGCATAAGGGAAAAGCTTATGACAATTTGCTCTGTAAGTTTCAGATGCTTCTTTACAGTCTCCAAGGCTACCGTCACATAAAGCTTCTAATACCTCCATACAAGTCTAATTAAAGAGAAAAATAAAGAAGTGTTATGGTTTCCTAAACATTCATTTGAACACTCACAAACCAGAAATACAACACTGCAAAGGAAACCAACTCAAAGTAAAGTTTTCAGGCTTCTATCAGTATCAGAGGACATTTTTTAAAACTTTTTTTGTTTTTTTGTTTTTTAATAAGTTGATTCTTCCTAGTTGAAGAACCAGACTTGTAATTAAACATGATTTTTGGGTCTGTAGTGCCTGCCTGCCAGCCCCCTCCCCGCCCCCATCTTGGGATACACTGAACATTTCAACCAGAAGTAACACACATTGGAATTGGGGTGTTCACAAATAAAAACAATTTATCCAAAATATAATTTACTAATAATGACTTTTGTGAACATGCTGACAGATGGAACTGTAAAAACTGTGGAACATAGTGAAAATATAAAAATATCATCAGCTGAATATCCATCATTAGGTAGGAAAACTTTCCTGGGAGGGAAATTTATTGCTTTTTTAATAAAAGGATATGTGACTTACTGAAGTGTGTCTGTAACTAGTAAATCAAACCAAATTACTCAGATATCACATCCTGCAGTTTCACATCAATCTTTGTTCATGATTTAGAAGGGAAAAAGGACATTTACTGTTGTTTTTTTTTTAAACTTGCATTCCAAACATGAGAAACAAACCTCCTGAGCTCCACCAAAGCCTGGCAGCATTGACCATTCACCCCTATCATGTATGCTAGGCTAGCATTACTGCCCTAAGCCAGTCTTTTTCCACTCCTCTGGCATTCACTATAGCTTCCATGTGTTCTGTGTATTGAGATTAACTGCTCTGTCCTCCTGCTGTGGGGTTGTGAAGCCCTCTTCAACAACTCCTTTTCCTCACATTATCTCTTTTGAGACACTGGCATCCACAGGAGGTCAAATATCTACATGTATGCCTGCAGCATGCCCCGAGACAGCTGGTCTTTATTAAAATGATCTCTCCTTTGCACACAAGAACATCTTTCAACAAATGCCTTGACCCCTTCAGATTCTCATTTTCTTCGGGGACTTCCCTTTTCCCATCTAAAAGTCCACCAGAACTCCAACTCTTACTTCATGCTGGCCCCAAGAATGAACTGAACGGTTTCAGTTTCACCGCAGTGCCGCGCGTAGCATCTTTGTGCTGCTGACTCTGACTGGTGGCACCACAAGAAGCATTCACCAACACCTCTAAAACAGCCAAGCATTTTGGGCTGAAATTTAATTTTTCCCCAGTCTGATTCCCATGGTCCCACTCTCAGGCAAAAACCCACAGCTATGAGGCAACAATATGCTTCAGTTGCTATTGAAGACATATAAATTTGTTTCCAAATCTGTTGATAATCCATCTTAAGATCTTAGAGACTGCTCAAACAGTTAACACACAAAAAAACCCTTAGCAAACAAAAGACAAAATCATGATTTTGTGACCCACAACTTGATCAGCTAGAGAAAGGATCTGAATCCTAAATATCCTAAGCAAGTTTAGGTTAGGATGCCAAGATGCGTGGCAAATTTGTCTTGTGTCTTCCCAATCCCCTCCCTTCTGATTTTGTCCAAAAATTCTACAGTGAACTTAAAATCCTTCCCAATTAAAGTTCTGTTTAACACACTGTATTTCCAAAGGGAAGTTTTTTTGAAAATGCTGCTTTTTGCCCACAAGTAAGTTTACTAGGAAGCTCACCAGTGTTACTTGCAATAGATCTGAACAAAATCCTTGAGTCCTCAGGTGAGATTCTGCCAATGTACAGTCATAGGAAGAAACTCCATGTTTATTAATCGTCTATAAGAAGCATTTGAAAATTTACATTCTCTTGAGTGCTCTGAATTGCAACTCAGGGCTGACAGCCCTCCCAGATGAAGGCAGGGGAGAGGGGAAAGGGGCATGGCTGCAGTGGCATAGGGAGATTATTCCATGACCACCAGAATGCAGCAGTTTCAAAATTTGCTAAGATTCTTATTTAACATACCAAGGCCCAAATGTACATATGCACCTTTTATTAAAACTAAGATAATTCACAGAGCTTTCTCAGATGGATGAATACAGAAAGATTTCATGGTATCTGAGCCTCTACTATGTTCATGTTTTTCTTGTGAAAAACAAGAAATGTTACCTGTGAAAAAGCAGGAGGTGGGGCAGACTACAATCTTTCCCTACTGGGGAGCTTAAGCAACTTCTGCTCTGTGAATTCTCTTGTGTTTAATAAGCTTTTCCATTACTTGGGGCCATACCACAGTTTCTGGTGCTATCTGTTTTCATATTATGACAAAACTAAATTAATTTAAATGCACAAAAAGGGCTTGCAACATTTTAGTTCAAATGAACCCAATGCCCCTTTCTCTCACATGATAATTCAACCTCCTTACCATTAGCAATCATTTCAGCTTCCTCTTACCTCTGTAATTTGCATAAAGCTTTCACAGCAATACCAAAAGTTGTTTACAATTCATTAGGATCTGTTACCTGAAGATTTCTGTTAATGAGGGACTCATCCAAGGTCATTGCCAGCTCCACTGCCCTTTTCTGACTGGAAGGATCTAAATAGTACATCATTTTGGCAGCTACAGGAGGAAAAATAAGCTTCATCACCCAGTGGATGACCAAAAACATCTTATACACAAACATAAAATAGATATATGACTAAAAGGGGAAGCTGAACTCTACAGACATAGTTATAAATGGAACCACGAGGAGCATTAAAGCTTGACACCAGAGCATGTAGAAGGCTGGCTTTAAGTCTACTATTTAATGCCAAACACAGTTAAAACAAACCAGCAACTGTCTACACTGCAGGATAGGAACACTTCACAGTTCACCATGAAAACCCAGGCAGCCAAGGTACCAAATCAGACCTGCTGCAACACACCACAGCTCCTTCCAGCACTACTGCTTCACAGAGAAACTGGGGCACACAAGAGATGTGCACACAGAGCTCTTGTTTTAATACAGTGTCAGAACACAACTCTGAGTCCCACAGCAGAGATAGAATTGAAGAAACTTGATGGCAGGAAAGATGTAAAAGTAAATTCACTGCTTTTAGTGGCCAGGTCTGAGCCACAGCAGTAATGCTGCTCCCCTGGGTGGTTCACACCCTGTCTCCCATGTGGTACCCACTGTCATACATGGTCCCTACTGACAGACTTTCCTAACAGGTAACCAGGACCACCTCAGCTCTTCTTGATAGGCATACCAATAACTAGGGCAGTTTCCTGGCTTGCCAAGCATTCAGCCTCTTCAAATATCTTTATCAAAAAGACAACTTTGCAACTTGGAAATACTCCTTCCTGCAGTGCGTATGAGCTATTTCACAGATGCATTAAATACAGTCTCATGATACATACAGCACAAATGAAAGCAGAGAGGTCCAAAAATTTGTATTTTAGCAGCACACAGTAAAAAATAAAACCAGACAACCCGGGGGTCATGTTGTTACAAAAACAGAAAGAAGAAAAGCATTCCTGATGGAAAATGTGATTTTTTTTTTTTTACATCACTGGTGCCGATACTGAGATGCCACTGCTAGATAAACACAGAAAATCCAGAAGCAGGGCAGAAAAAGGATAAAGGCAAAATACCTGATAACCTATGTGGTAGAGAGTCATAGTTCTTTTTAAGGAAAGCTTCATTGAAGTTCTTTGGATTAGTTGCTCCAAAAAGACGATTCATTTCTTGATTTAATACTGTTCTAACCGCATCAGGCAAATCTTTACTTTCAGATACTATTGAAACAGAAAAAAAAGAGTTTAACAGAGGTAAAGCACAGGTAATCAGTAAAATCTACTTCACACATTTCTTTTAGTATTTGACATGTTTATGTTATTAATATAATTAGAAAAAAACCCCAAAGCTCAGAGGAAGAAGCATGAAATTCAGAAAACAAATAACTGGATCTGGTTGGAAAAAGGTTAACTGTGATGGTTTTCTGATGCTTAGAAAAAGACAGAGCCTTTTTACTGCAATACAGTCTGCCCCTTACTGAATAAAAATAGTTGAGATCACAGAATTCTGCCATCAACAGGAAAGGTGACCTTTGTGGCAAGGGAAGGGAGAAAACCCTTCTAACAAAAAGGACGTAATTCTCAGCGTTCTCCTCACACGCTGCCAGCAGAACTGCCACATTCCTCACTCTGCAGTTTCCATTTCTTCACTGTTCTACTCAAGTCTTGAAAAGACTTACTAACACTTGATGGAATAACTACTAAATGCAGCTGCAGTCATAATACACATAGCTAATTTTAGCATGAATCAGTTTTTTAAAAAGCTTTCTAATGTGCATATTATATATTTTTAATTAACTGAGCTAACAGTCTGCAAACTAAACATCAGTGACTGCATATTGGTTAGGCATCATCTGGAAGCATGAATTTATATCAGCTACATACCACTGCTGAAGAGATGAATCATACACTCATGAAGCCAAGGATGACTAGAATCAATAGCAAAGGCTCTCTTCACAGACTGAAGCATCAGAAGGAACTTCTCTGGAAAGTAAAGCATTGACAAATGGTCAAAAACTTGTGGTTGGAACTCACTGCATTCTCCTGCAGGAGTATTTAGTGTCTAAAGTTTGAATTATCATAAGGAATTAAAGCTGATTTTACTGCAGCATCCATTTTTTCTAATATGTGTTTATTTAACCAATGAAGCCTGTCAAACTAGCAAGCAAATTTAAGTTCTTAAAGCATAATATTTAACTGATACAAGAATTTAAAGTTGTGTTTCAAAAGACCAGCTCCCATTAGCAACTGTACACCACTTCTTTTCAGTGTATAGTTCTGTGAACTACAGATACAAACAAGTAATAAGGGCAAAGGCAAATTATCTACAGTCTTACCAACCTAAACACAACAAAGAAAGTAGATAATAACAAAATGTTCAAATTTTGGTTTCTCAGAGACTGCTCATGGCTGGGGTGTCAGTCCAATTAAAAGTTTCATGTCTTGACAGGGACTGACTCCTCATATCTCATCAGTAATTTTTACTTAACTTCTAATATAGATCTTTATGAACCTCAAATTGCTTTCTTGTGTTAGTTTTCCCACCTACCTTTTCTAAAATAAATCTCGAAGGCAAAAAGATGTGTCTCTATTTTGTTTTTCACTAAATTCTTCAGGGGCGTTAAAAATTTAATGGCTTCTTCCAAAGGTGCTTCAACCTACAGATTCAAGGAAGTGAGACACAACTAAGTCACAAAGTTTAAACCTTTTAACTCTACAACAGAATGAGCTATTTCTGAGTCTCGTTAGAGTTACTCTCATAAGGCAATGCACGAGATGCTTAGGACCACATCACAAATTTTGCATCTTTCACTCATTATTAGTGTCTGAACAAAGACCATCAAGTCTAAGAAACTGCTTAGTGATGGTTACAAATCACATTTTCCTAGAGAGATAAAAGTCTTTGACTTCTATCCTACATTAGCAGCAAACAACTGCATCTGAATCTGCACTAACACAGTATTGCTCCCCATGCCAACCCACACACCTGGGCCTGAGATTGGTACATGGACAGCTCCAACACCAATTAATTCCATGCAAGGATTCTTTACACACAGCTCTCTTGCATCTACAGGTCAGAGATAATCTGAACAAGAGCTGACTCTGCTGTCCTTCAGCTTTACATTTTTATGAACGTGAGCCACACTCTAAGACTTGGAAAAAATTTAATTGTGGTCTGTCAACAGCAACTTGGTAATGCTGAAGCAATACACTTCAAGTAAGTGAGTTAAAGACAAGGAGGGACACCTCGTGGACCATATTCTACAGCACTTTTCATTAAAAAATGCACCATTTATATGTCCTGTTAGGAGTTTGCATACCTCAGTCACATCTGCACACTTAAACTATTTGGCACCCATAATAACAGAGATTTCAACACCAAAGCAACACATCTGCTGAAGAGGTACAGGGGCAACTGCTTCAGGAAAACTGCAAGTGACCAACTACATCAGGAATGATCTTCTGGCAGTGACAGCCAATTGACTCTGGAAGTGTCTATATCATGTTTCCAATATTAGAATTTTAATACAATTTGCCAAAGGAATGCATCACACAGCTGCAACTCCTCCCTGTAATGCTGGGGATGGCTAATTTCCCTGGAATATCCCATGACTACCCTCTACACCATTCCCCTGACTTTGTGACCACTTCAATCTTAACTTGCACTGCAATTAAGAGTGCTTAGTCTTGCAACCACTGACCTAAACAATGAGATTACCACCAACATGACTAGTCACAGTTTTCAAGTCACTTCACTTTCTCAGCTTCCAACAACTACTTTATCCTTCCCCACTCCCCACTCAAAAACCATGCAAACAAATGCTATTAAAGCATACAGTGTTTCAATGTCTCTTTTTCCACAGGTTGTCTAAGCTTAATAAATAAAAAATTATGGGACATAAAAAGTGAATGATAATCACCTTACATTCAGAATACAAAGACTTCCATCTGATCAACTAGAAATAGGGTACAATCAACAAGTTAGTGCAATACAAACATGCAGATAATTCCACCTGTAGACTTGCCCAACTTAATCAATTCCTTTGATAGCTAGGCACAAAAGCTGTGATTTTATCCCATTACTGACAGTATATCCAGCAAACTATCCCTAGAAAAGATTAATTTTTAAGATGTCACCTGTGAAGAGAAGCCATACAAAAACTAAACAAGTTACATGAATGGCTTTCTAGCTATATTGTGTGCTCACTGTAAATTCCCCAGAAATTTCCAAGATTTTATTACATTAGTCAGCACCTTTGCCAATTTCTCAGGGATTAGTTCTTCCTTCGGTCCTCCGATTTCTTCATCATCATCATCTTTCTTCTTTTTCTGATTCCTTTGTTGCTTCTCTTTCTCAGCATTCTTCTTCTCTTCCTCCAGCTGTGCTTTCTTCTGTGCTCTTCTCTGCTTATTTCGTAGCTTCTTTAGCTCCTTGTCAGACATGTTTGCTGTACACACACCAAGGGCAAAACCAGACAGTGTTGATACCCAATATTAACAGTCCCAACCAGCTGTCAGATACTATCCAACTAACTTGGAATGCTGCCATTACATTTGTAAATGTTTATTTGCTATCAATAGACTATTTTACAGTCTATGCAGCTGCTTCATAATCCACAAATTCCTTAGTGAAATCAGGGCAATAGGAATTAGAACCACAGCATAACATGCTGAAGGTGGGACAAAATAATTACTGCATGGTTCCACAAATCCCATGCCAGGAGCAAAAGAGCACACCAATACACATGGATTTATTCCTGAGGCATCACATAAGTAAAGTGCAATGTAGTTATCAGATAGTCAAATAAAAAATAAGGTGAAATAGTTATACTCTGGCATAGACAATTCCAGCTTTGCTTTTAATGCTCTACAGACATCTTGTGCTTGATTCACATTCAGATCCTCTACTCCCTCCAATTAAAGTGTGGATAATTAACTTAAAACACACCAGGAAGTGGCTACAAGAAAATCTATAATACTTCTGCTTGTCTTTATTTGGATCTCAAGCCACACAAGTGAACTGACATGAGAAATATTAAATCCTCTTCAGGATTCAATAGCCCCTATTCATACCACTTTGGGTGCCCCAAGCTATAATGACCTAAATTGCTCCCCAGAAATGAGAGAGAAACTAATTCATGCTTTTGTTTAAATCCATCTATTTTTTTTAACTTTCAGAAAAACATTTACTTTTCCACACAGGCCAAATTAAAATTTGCCTACTTGGAGCTGTAAAAACACTCTTATTTCTGGCTAGTACAGTTCACAGCTCTAAGGATGCTGAATCTTCATAAAAGCAGATATTTTATGGACATAATTGGATACAATTAGAGAAACTGCAGATTTAATAAATCCTGAGAGTTGAATACCTGTATCAGCCTCGTGTTCTTTATTTTCATCTGTTAAGGGATTATCATGAAGTTTCAAATAGATCTCTATGGCAATTCGTGCTGCTTTAAAGTAGAATGGATGCTGTCGTAGTACATCTTCCAGTTTTAACAAGTCCACATAAGACCTAAGGGTAATCTTCCTCATACAGTAGGTGTGAAAGTCAAACTGGTCATCCGTGATCTCCACAAAATGCTAACACAACATAATATAACAATATTTAGCAAGTATTAACAATCGGATACTAACCTTGACATTTTTAATACAGTCTTCCCAAAGAAATCTTTTACTAAGAGCCTGTTGCTTGACAAACACATCCTTTTAGAAACATGAGATAACAAAAACTTCCAAAAATAAAGCCAAGGCTAACAGAGGGCATCTTAGATCAGAAACAAAACTGAACTCTCTCTTAACAGTAAACTACACTCTGACCATTTTCAGTAGAGGTTCTACATTTGTTGTATTTAAAAAGCACTTAAATTTTGCTTTTACAAACTTCTCTCATCTTTTCAGTCAAAAGTGTCATTTTGACTTCCAAACACTGCAGCAATGAGTCCCACACTTAAATCACACGTGGTGCAAGAAAACACTTCCTTCCCTTCAAGGCCTGTTTTTCTCATTGTCACCTGATGTCCCCTTGTTTTTGTTTGAAAAGCAGTGTAGTCATTCCCCTCTTCAGCTTTTCCATGTATTTTTTTTATCTCATACAACTTCATCCTAAACTCAGTTCCTTGTCAAAGCTTAGGATAAAGCATGACAAGCTAATTGCAATCTCTTCATGTCAAAGTTACTCCACAGCATATATTTTACACACACTCTTCTAAGGAGGTGTGATACTCAGATGTAAACAGTCTGACAGATTTATATAAGGGAAGTACTACTTGTCCCTTAATTCCCAGCACTGCCCTTTGGACTGCTGCTCCACACCAACACACAAGATTTTTCAGCACTATTTATAATGAACAGTTCTAGGATCTTTCCACAACAGCAATTACTCATGTCAGACTTATCACTTTGAGCATCACAGAACGTTTTTGGTTAGAAAAGACTAACTGCTAACCCAGAACTGCAGAGTCCACCACTAAACCATGTCCCTAAACACTGCATCTTCACAGCTTTTAAATACCTCCAGGGATGGTGACTCCACCACTTCCCAGTGCCTGACATCTCCAGTGAAGAAATTTTTCCTCATATCCACTCTAAACCTCCCCTGGCACAACTTGAAGCCATTTCCTCTTGTTCTATCATTTGTTACTTGGGAGAAGAGACCAAACCCCAACCTCACTACAGCCTCCTTTCAGGTACTCATGGGGAGGGAGGAAGTCTCCCCTCAGCCTCATCTTCTCCAGGGTACACAATACCAGGTCCCTCATCCATTCCTTCTGAGACTTGTCCTCCAGACCCTTCACCAGTTCTGTTGCTCTTCTCTGGACATACTCCAGCATCTCAATGTCCTTCCTGTAGTGAGGGGCTCAAAACTGAACACAGGATTTGAGGTGTGGCCTCACCAGTGCCACCAGTACATGGGGACAATCACAACATCCCCAGGCCTGCTGGCCACACTGATTCAGGCCAGAATGCTGCTGGCCACCTTGGCACACTGCAACATTCTGGCAGGTGTTATCCAGAACCCCCAGCTCCCTTTCTGCTGGGCAGCATTCCAGAGACTTAACTCCAGGCAATGCTACAGGCTTGGGGAAGTTGTAACCCAAGTGCAGGAGCTGGCACTTGGCCTCAGCCCATCAATCCAACCTCTCCAGGACCCCCTGGTAGAACCTTTCTGCTCTCAAGCTGATCCACACTTCCTGCCAGCTTGGTGTCATCTGCCTTATGCATGGGCAAAGTATTCTTCTTGTCCCTCTTTTGCCAACCACACTGTATTTCATATGCTTTTTATCATATAGAATTGAGACAATGCAAATGTTGTCTTTGCATTGTTTCTCTGATAATTTCTTTTTATATCAACCCATGGAGATCCTTAATAACCTCCATTATACAACTCTTTTTCTTGTAAAAAGCTGATTATTTGCTCCTACTCTGTTCTCACAGCCATGAACCAGCTATTAAATCCATGAGATCAACCTTCCTTCTTTTCTGGAGACAGTTTAGACTGTGTGAAGGATCATATCAAAAATATCTCTGAAATCCACAACACATTTTATCAACCAGACTGCCCTAAAAATAACTGGCACCTCTAAAAGATTTAAGAGGCACTGCTTTTTCTTACAAAAGCTTTGTTCATGATTTCTGAATACAAGATATTTGCCTATCTTATTTCTGATCTGTACTACACATTCAATCAATCCAAGAAAAGAAGTAAAAAGAGTGAAATCATTCTTTAGGTATGTTTTTCTAGGGTGGCCTAAGTCAGCTCCTTCATCTGCTGACCTCTCCTGGTACCCAAGACAATTTACAGGATTAGTAGTTTCTTACACTAATTCATATAGAAGGATTTTAGACAAATTCACTTAAAGGATTTGTGTTAACAGAACACAGTCCTGGCAAACCACTTGGTTGATTTGTTCTAATTTGAGGATACTCCACAGAGTAGTCCTCTCTACAGAAAAGCACCAATACTGAAATCTCCTCAAGCTTCTCTATTTGCAAATAGGAACAGATTCCTACTAACTTTTCCTCTTTGAGCACTTAATTTACACCCTCAGTTGCCTGGGTTTTTTTCTAGACCCTCATGTGCTACAGAAGTCCAACAAAACCATACTCAACTTTTTTTGAAGTCATGCATCTTAATTTTTTTTAGTTTGTTTCACTATGAATCTGCATTTAATGTGCAAGTTTTCCTGCTTGCTGGATATAATTTCTACACTAAGTTTTAAAAGCTTCTTTCATACTGCAGCCTAATATTTTTTTGAGGGATAATATATTTAAAATTTTTGACAGTATTTTTGCATTTATTTTCTCTAAAATACAGTGGGTTAACAATAACCAAGGCAACATCTTTCCTTTCCTTTAAGGCTGGGCTTATCAGCTCAGCCATGTTCTTTTGAACTTAAAAGTACACATAGTCCTTGTGCCCAAATACCTATTTTTATGTGCTCTGACAGAAGTTAAGATTACTTCTGAGAGTTTTCTGTTCTTTCCTGGATCCTCAAATAATCTTACAGAATCCCTTTATAACACACAGTTTACAGTGGCATTTTTAGAAGGAAATATAATTTAATCAACTCATCAGCAGTCAACATGAAATAAAATCTCTTCTGAAGATCCATCAAGTATACTCTTACTGCTCAGGAAGGAAACATATTAGCAATGTAAAATTTAGCTACTGCTTTCCAAGGCAGGCAGCTTCACTAGATACATACTCTCTCAATTTCATGGCATTTCTTAAGTGCTTCTCCAAATTTGTTCATTGCTTTGTAAGCTTGAGCACATTCTGTCTGGAACCACATGCACTGCATTTCATTCAAGTTCTCTACTGCTGAGGTTCCTTCCTAAAAGCAAAAACAACATTATAGAAAAAAAATAAATAAGTCCCATTCAATCTGTTAACTGCTATTTATTTTATCCTGTTCTGTTTATCCTATTTTTTTTCATCCTGTTCTACTTAAACACACAAATAACAAGGCAACTCCAAAGAATGCTGAATTTCAAAACTGACAGAAAGTCAGATATACCACAATTAAGATGGACTTGCTTTGTTCATTAATTAAAAAAATAAACCAAACCAAAAATTCCTTCTATATTCCACTGATTGGAAGAGTCAGAAATATGAATGGTCAGGTAGTGACCATTTATCTCTAACAGTTCCTCATTCAGTGTTTTGAAACTCTGTGCAGAAATTATGTGTGCAAATAGCAGCATGAAGAAAAATGGCAGAAAAGTTCTAGAATGTGGCATGACACTGATAACTGCAAGATTTTTATTTATTTATAATTAAAACTGCTATGATTTCAGAGAGCTGATGACATGAATTACTTCATATCTGGTTAGTAACAGAGAGCAGTGGCAAAGCAAAAAAGAATACTGATAGCTTTGACACCTTCTGTTTCATAAGAAGAGATCACAGTTGTCTTTCAAATCTGGTATTTTTATATTGTTGCATAGATCACATGCCTTTTAAGCCTAATGTCAAAGTCAGCTACTGGGGATGGATGCAGCCCATTCTTTACTATGGTCTTGTGAAAAACAGGCTTGTCAAGAACCATCCCAAGAGCCAAACCTGGGAAAATGACAGATAACATTCAAATGGAAAGGTAAGGAGAAAGCCCAAAATGAGAGAGAAAGGCAGTCCCTCAAACTAGTCTGATTTAAGCATCTTAAAATCAGGCCAACTGTTAGTTCCATTTTCATTATCCTTAATTGAGGTCATCTTTAATTATTGTATCTCAATTAAGAAGTCTGTATTTGAGCATTAGATATAAAATCAAAAGGAGATTACTGGCCTTAGAGATGAAAGCTTGTTCACAAAAGGAAGATATCTGAGAAAGACTCTCACCTATTAGCCACACAGAAATTTTATTACAAGAGAAGTCAGAATCCTCTAACTTAGCACCACTAGGAAATCCCAAAAGACATGGACAACCTTTTCAAATCTTTCCAGGTTCCTATATAATCTACACCAAACCCAAAGACTTCTCAGGCATTTATTTTTTCAAAGCAGTAATCTCTAAAATGGGCATAACTGTGTTTTTCCTACCTGTTCAAAAAGAACAGAATCCAAGCTTTGACTTTTCACTTAACACTATGAAATCACAGTTAACACAAAAAGTTATTCCAGAAAGGATTAGGCCTATAGTATTCAAAAGAGCTGAAGTTAAATGCAACAAACCCTTGTAAACTTAGAACACATTTCTTCTGCCTCTTTAATGGAATTTGCTTTCAACATATATTTTGCACATTTGGAGTTGATAAATCTGTCTGCCGTGTCCAAAGCCTGAGCCTCATCCATCCACCTTGCAGCTTCTTTAATATTTCCAGCATGCTTAAAGAGACAGAAATTCAGGTTAGATTAAGTAATGACAAACCATACATGTTTTACCCTCTCACTGTTTAACAAGTTTGGGGGTTTTTTTGACATTTTTTAATAAATAGCTTTCTTCAGGAAAGCCACCAACCTTTAAAGAAGGAAAGCAGAAAAATTACTCTTGCCCATAATGGAATCACATATGACTTTTTTCCTGAAAATGCTTAAAGGACACATTAAACAATCCTATTCTGATGCCATACCATAACACTGTAGTTGGGAAATTGTTTTCAAGCAGTTAAAAAAAAAAAAAGGGGGCAAGGTAAAAACAGATAGAAGACATTTAAAACATGAACTAAACTTATTAATGTGATTTTTAATACAAAAAGTGTAAGTTAAACTGAGAATTGACATTTTGAAGTATACTTGTCCTTTATTGTCTTAAAAATCTTCATAGGGGCTTTTCAAATGCACTAAAAAACATAAGCAGCCAAACAATACACTTATCTGGAGTAATTTTCCATGGATCATCCATGTGTCTTGGTTAATACAAGCTTGACACTTCAAAGATCACATAAAAAACATTACAGGGAAGTATAGGCATAAGTATTCCATTGTAACAAATTAATAATCTTTGGTCACTCAGAACAAGCCAAACTCACCTTATAGATTTTTGCTTTCACAAGGAAGAGTTCTATCAAAGTGGGAGTACTTTCTATAGCAGCATTTATATATTCTAGAGCCAGGGATGGCTGCCCAATTTTATCATAATGTTGAGCCAAATAATATTGGACCCAGAGTAAAGTGGTTGGAGGTTCTTCTTTACCATCATCTGGAGGGGAAAAAAAGGAGGGAATTGTTTTGCTCTGTTTATTAAAACAACATGCCAGAAGCAGAGTGCTATAAAAACAAGCCACTTGAAGATAATTCTGACTCTATTTCAGGCTGTCAGAACAGATTGGGAGTGACTTCATTTAACTTTTAAGCCTGTTTTGACAAGACCTGAGCATAAACTGTTCCCTTATACTGTGCTTTTAAGGGAAAGGTAAAGTGGGTTACATGTCAGAAGGGAGTTGCATTTTGTTCCAGATAGCTCCTTAACACAGCTTAGTGCATGGTGTAGAGTTCTTACCTAAAATTGTTTCAGATGGAAGGTACAGCAAAAAGTCCTGCTTAACACAAATGTTGTACAATAACATATATATTGTGTATATATATATATATATATATATAACAATATAAAGGATTTCAGTATCTTCAGGATTTATATGCTTTCAACCTGCAGACTTGGGTATTTTTAAACCAAACAGCCTGACTGTCCAAATGCTAGGCTTTAAAAGGACTTTCTGTTTCTGCCTTTGACAAATTTATTGCCACTGTTTGCCTAAACAGATCCTAGAAAATATTATTACACACAAGTCAGTTCTCAAAGTTAGAGAGCTCTGTTTGAAATCCAAAACACTACTGAAGTCTTAGAAGCTCACTTCATTACTCAGTTTCGATGATGAAGCACTTTGCAGGGGGTGGGGAAGGGTTCTACTCCTGACAAAGGGTCCTGGTTCTTCAGTTTATGGTCCAACTTAAAAACGGGCAATTTTATGCATTTATTCATTGTAAAATAGCAGAACACAATTAATTTGAATGAAATTTCAGATCAAAGCAAATACTGAATTGATCTGAAGTAATAGTAAGCTATTTCCTTTAACCAGAAAAGCATAAATGTGCTTGAAAGGCTTGGACAAATTCAAACACATATTGAGTGGCTACACTGTAGCCTCCAGCATTAAATTCAAGGGAAAGGGCTATCAGGCAACTTAGAATAGAATTTCATAACAGAGTATTGCAATAATGTTTCTGCAAAGTAGGGAAATATCTGGTTATAACTTCAATAAAAAATGCCTCTGTTTTTCCTCTCTAGCTGCCTTGGGTGGGGTCTGGTGTGGAGCTGCTTGGTGAGGCTCAGCAAGGTGGAGGGAGCTGGATGACACTCCTGGGTATCAAGGACTCCTCAAAGATAACTCTACCTGCTGGCTCCATGCCTTGTGGCAGAGATGGGGAGGTGCTGGCTAGCCAGGAGCAGAGAGCTGGTGTGCCCAGTGCTGCAGCAGTAGCCAGAATGGTGCCTGCTCAGTAGGTATTCCTCCCCTGAATATAGTTTTGCATGCTATCTTGATTATTACACTATTACAATCCACCTAGTGAAAGTTCAAGACAATCCTCTTTTTTATATTCTATGCAAAAAAGTTTTTTTTGTAGATTTTTTGTTATGGAGAGGTTAGGCAAATGACTAAACAATTACAATAAAACTGCCAGAGAGGAAACTCTAAAGGCTCAACTCAAAAAATGTAGAACCACAGCTCAAAAAAACAGCAACAAAATAGTTGCCAGTCAAAACCTGGAAAATGTATTTTGATCTTGATCAAAACCTGCAGGAACCCAAACCCAGCCCCCACCAAAAGCTCCAACATTCCCTCCCCATGAAGACTGTGCTATCAGTATCTGTTCTGTTCAGCTTTCTGAACAGAGAAACTCAAACTGTGAAAAAAGAATACTTCAACTTAAAAACTGCAAGGAGGTGAGCCAATATACAGATCCAGCACAATTTTTAGAATGAGTGCCTAGATTTTGACTATAGACTTCACATTTGACAGCTCAAATCCATTCTAAGGATGGCTGTGGTTCAGTTCTGCATTGGGAGAGAAAGAAAGGAAAAAAACCCAGACCTATCACCTCAATTCCTTCACGCCCAACTGATTCCCTGCTTCTTAATGGTCACATAATGCTTACACCAGGCACTTCTTCCATGAAATATGCCACAGCACTCACCATTTGGGTTAAATAACCTGCAGCTTCTTAGAGAGGTTTCATAACCTATCACGAGCTCTTCTATGATTGCCACCTACACATGCAAGACAAGACAAAAAAAAATATCTGTGGGTAAGATGGTATTTTATTTCAACTTCCAACTACTTGGTGTTACCCAAACTTGTTATTTTTAGTAAGAGAATTCTGCAATATCCTGAATTACAATACATTTGGGAATGCACTCAAGCTTGCCTCTTTTTTTAATAAATTAAGAACAAGTGTCCCTTGGTTAACACTTATGAAGCTTACAACTAAGTACATCTTCACTTTCTACACATTTCAACTCAGCTCAAGGCTCTGTCTCTTTCTACTTGACTTTTTTCTAGGTGTGTACTAACCAATAACATACAACAGTGCTGATGGAATTAACACTGAAAAAAAAAAAAAAATTCTTCTTCATCTCTTTCATGCACCACAGCAAAGAGGCAGACCATGTAAAAAGTGGGAGCAATACCTACCTTCTCCTTATCTTTATATAATGACCTCAAAGTATTGAAGACTGGTGGGCAACCTTTGCTGAAATTCATCCTTAGAAACTTGTCCAGACATTCCTTAAACTTTTCACCTTGAGAGGAAAAAGACCTGTTGATTTTGTTTTACCACACATTACTTGTCAATTGCAGAGAGCTGATGCTGCTAAAACATTAGCATCTAAGAAACACAAGTGTTGATCACTACCTGTTCAGCAAAAATAAGACTTACCTGACAAAAAGTTTAATGGTAATCTTCTTGGAACTAGTCCCCTTGGGTATTTAGTCCAGGCCTCTTCGTAGATCTTTAGTCTCTCCATCATATTAGCTGGAAGGGAATTTCACTGTTAACTTTTTCCTTCTTTTTTTTTGGCAAGAAGGCAAGAGGGGGCAGGGAATGATTTTTATCTGGTTTAAAAAAGAAAGGGAATATATAGCAACTAATGGGCTACACTTCCTAAAGAACACTGATGTCAATTTTCTTCTTTTTAAAACTGCTGTACTAAATAATTTCAGGTAAATTCCTCTTCCATCAGTGGAAGACTAACTGCTTATCACTCCTTTGAGTTTCTGCCTTATCACTGTACAAAAGTCTTGAGCAAAGAAAACCATTCAGGAGAATACTTCCACAACAGGTACTACCTACAACATACGATTAAGATGACAATCAGTTTAAGAAAAATTCTAAATAAAAATTGTTTTTATTAAAAAAATAATCATCTTCTTTCAGCCTCAAAGACTACTGTATTTTCTGTTGTTCTGCCTTTAAATAAGACACTGTTGCAACAATACAACCAATACTTCCAGTCTTTCCTGAAAAAAAAACCATTGTGAAGCTACGTACACACTATAACTGAAAAGCAAAACTTAAATAGGGACTTCTAAAACAACAGCTTTACTATTTGAACCAATACAAGGTTTAAATAAATATAAAAATTTAAAATATGTAGGAACAACTTACTTACTACAAGATATCAAGCCATTACCTGGTTTAAGTGCCTTTTCTAGGCCTTTGTAGTAGGCCCAGTTTTCAGGATTTCTTTCTTGCAGTCCTTTGTAGACTTCAACTGCTTCTTCAAGTCTGCCAAGCTGAAGCAGGAGTTCTCCTGCAGGAAATCCACAGAGTTTTAAATTAAGGTATCAAGATACTGAAGCAGTGTAATATTAATCACTCCATAGCAGAGGATTAGATAATCCTTAACTTCATGTAGATTCTATATTCTTAGAAAAAAAATCAGTGACATCACAAACGAGCTGACAGATAAACTTTTACTTCAACAACAGGTGCAATTACAGTAAGATTCTACAACTCAGCCAGTAACTCTTGGAACTTACTTGAAAATTAAATGTTAAAAGCAAGATGCACGTGTTTTTCTCACTTACTGAAGTGACTGGTTACTTTAAGCGCAGTTTTTACTACAGAAGGCAATTAAAAGCTGCACATGGTATTTCATGTATATAGCATCTTGAATACCAAATTGAAACTGTAGAGCTGCAAATAAAAGAATGGTTCTTCAGTCTGGGATTTCATAAAGCTAGCTTCAATGCTTTAAATCAAGCCATTGATCTGATTAATGAACGCAATATTCTGCAAGCAAGTTTCTCCTTAAGGATATTTCAGTGCAAGATACAACTGTTTAAAGTAAAGCTTGAGATCTAACAACAGCACAGAGCAGCTTTGCTGATGCTGGGGTTGAACCAAAAGTCAATTTCCCATTTCATGATGAGCACTCACACCCATCCTTCACAAAGCTTTGCTACTGGCAAGTGTTAGACACTAAAAGATTACACAGCAGAGGTGATACAGGGTCATCCTAGATTAAAGGAAGGCTTTCTCATCTGGTTTTGAGACAAAAAAAGACAGTCAGTGTTACCTCTCTCTTTCCCTATGTCATGCAACTGGCACGCAATTTTGTCAAGAGATGCTGCTTCCCACAGATGGGGTAACTTGAGGACAGGGAAAACATCAATAATTCATTTGCTGAGAATGATAGAATCTGGAAAATAAATCTAAATTCTTTGAAGTGAAAGTTGTAATTTTTATCTAATTCTGGAAAATGCCAATACTATTTTCACTGTTCTCAGTTTGTTGATATGATTTTATGAAATCAGAGAATGGTTTGGGTTGGATGGACTTTAAAGCTGACCCAGTCCCAATCCCCCAGAATGGGCAGGAACAGCTCCCAGCAGACCAGGTTGCTCAGAGCCCCATCCAACCTGGCCTGGAACACTTCAGGGAGGGGACTGCCACAGCTTCTCTGGACAACCTGTTCCAAGGTCTCACCATCCTCACAGGAAACAATTTCTTCCTAATCTCTAGTCTAAATCTACCCTCTTTTTCTTTGAAGCCATTACTCTTCAGCCTATAACTACATGCCCTTGTAAAAAGTCCCTCCCCAGCTCTCTTGTAGCCCCTTTAGATACTGGAAGGCCACAATATGGTCTCCTTGGAACCTCCTCTTCTCCAGGCTGAACAACCCCAACTCTCTTAGCCTCTCTTCACAGCAGATGTGCTCCAGCCCTCTGATCATCTTCGTGGCCCTCCTCTGGACCCCCTCTAACAGCTCCATGTCCTTCCTGTGTTGCAGCCCCAGAAATGGACACAGTATTCTAAGTGGGATCTCACAAGAGCAGAGTAGAGGGGAAGAACAACCTCCCTAAACCTGCTGGACATGGTTCTTTAGATGCAGCCCAGGATCAAATATTGAGTTCCATAAGATGGGAAAAGCTTACAGTACAGGCACTGCATTGTACCCTGTGCTATCAAATGTACCTTCAGAAAGTAATTACCTTTTGTTTCTTCAACAGCCAGTTTATCACAGATCTGCTTTTCATAGGTACAAAGATGCTCCAGAGCTTCTTTAAATAGCCCTGCCTCCCGGAGGACTTGGTTTTGATACAGCAGCAGTTCACTGTACTCATAGTCCACTTTATCAGGTGATGTCTGCATAGGCAAGCAAAACACACAAGTTCAGCCTTCTAGAATCCACTTGGCATTTAATGCATTTGCTAAAAGACACTGCATAAGGTTTGAATGTCATGAAAGCAAGCAGTGTTTTATTTTTTGCCTAAGTAACAATCCACATAGAAATGTCATGTTTTACCTGCTGTGTCTTTCTAAACTCCTCTAAAATTTTTGCTGCCATTTCATAGTCTTCCAGCAGATGGTAAGCAATGGCATAACCAATCCATGATGCTCGCTGTGCAGGTCGGAGCTGAAGCAACTGGTATCTTGTTTCCTGCAAAAAAAGTAGCTACTCATTTTCTTGACTTTGTTCTCATGCTCTGTAAAACTCATTGGGTAATACTGCATCTTCAGTATTCTAATATTTAAGAAATGCCCCCCAAAATTACTTTTCAATATGCAATATTTTTTTTTTAACCAAAAGAAAGAACAAACTTTAAAACACCATGATGGCCTTGACTGAATGAAAAAAAAACAAACCTACAGAAAGTAACACATCACATCCAACTAAATGCTGATGAGTCAGAGTAACCTTGTTAACATATGACACAGATGCTTTTCCTGTCTTACCACTTATGAACAGAATGCAATTAAGGATACTTTGGGCTGACTTGAAACATTTACTATATACTTCACCTTGGAAGCACATATGTATTAAATCATCACAAGCCTTGTTAGACAAAATAGGTCGTGCAAGCACAACCCTTTTCTTCAGTGAGAAGTTAATTACAGCTGGAAGATGCAGCTGATTTGCTTGGTATCATGCTGTTCTAATGTGAGGGAAAAGTTATTATGTGTTTTGATGCAGACTCCTGAAAGGAGTTTAAAATAAACTCACTTAAAATAAAGGAAAAACAGTTATTACCTACTAAAAAGGTCCAGACAGAAGTAAGGGTTAATGAAAAGATAAAACTGACAGCAGTCTTACTAGAATGAAGATCACTCAAAATATTATACAGTAGGAGAGTGTGAAAGAGCCAAGAAAAAACAAAACAAGCAAAAAAACCCATTCTACAATCTTCTTACTAATTTTGAGATTAAATGCACATTTTTTAGAAACCAGCATATGATCAATCATGAATTACTGGCTTCTAAGCATGTTAACAGTTAACCCTTAATGCATTCTACAACCAATCTTGCAGCTCACAGCATATTTGGACCCAAAGGAGCCAACACTAATGGCCAGATTGGCTGAGAAGCAAATTAGATGTTTCATGCACTTGCTTTATATTGCTACCCATTGCCAAGAGAAAACTGGTGTCCACTGATCTAAAGGAGAAGGGGATACATGGGAAAAAGTTATTAAAAATATAAACTCCTTTGCCTGAACAATCATCTTCTGATCACATGGCCTTTTACCTGCAGGAATCCTTCCAAGAAAACAATAAAAAGACCAGGGATTGTCTACAGCTGGATTATGCAACATTTAAATAAATAAAAGGTAAGCAACTTTGCATTGACCTTAAAAGGGTCATTTAATATGCATTAAATCTGAATACTTCATAGAAATTGCTCAGTAGCATGTCTGCTTTTACTTTCAAGTATTGAGTAGCACAAAATTTTAACACTCTGCCTCTAACTCTATATATTTTCAAGTGTCATTAAATAATTTGCCACCTTTGCTGCAGCTCCTCAGAAGCCAATAATAAATGCAGGTAGGTATACTTACCCTGTAACCTTCAAGATCCCTCATTTGAATCTGTAGCAGAGAAAGATCTCTCAAGATTTGAAGATTGTCTTTGTCCCATTTCAGTGCATTTCTATAGCATTTGATAGCTTCATCATACTTCTTGTCTGACCTCTGCAGAAGGCCATAGACATGCCAACCTGGATAACTGTTAAGGATTCTACTGAATTCAAGCAAGGAGAACACAGATACAAGACAGCATTGAGAGAACAGTTAGTAAAAAGCTCTTAAGCTGTTTTATAAGTGGAAGGTAATGGTATTGCAACCCTCAGAATTCTTCAGCTTGCAAACTGAAATCAGATAACTGCTTGCCAGTTACATGCACAGGGTTATTTGAAACACATTTTTGAGTAAAGGCTTTTATTAGACAACTGGAGCCCTTGCAGTTCCTGCATTCTAAGTATATGACAAGTCCTTTTCAATGTGACAGTGAAAGCTCTATTTCAAAAAGGATACAGACATGACTCTTCAAGTCATTCCTTAGGCCTCTACGCACAAGTTCATAAGCTTCCTCTTTCTTTCCTAGACAGTTTAATGTTAGTCCTTTCATTGCCAAGGTTTCTAAAACAAACAAACAAAAGTATCAGTTATTCATTTTCATAGTTTTTAAAGCTCAATATAGCAACTCTAAATACAGTATAAATGCAAATTTAGACTCAGCAGCATGAAGATTTTGCACTCACTTTCATGTGGAAAAACATATTAGCAGATTAATCCCTTAAGTGTATCACACAACAATAAAATTTGTGCATTGCTCCCACCAAAAAGTGAAGCTGTGTTTTAATTTAAAGGCAATAGAAACTATCTAGTCTACAAATAATTTGAACAGAAGTCTTTCACTGCAAAGGAGCACTATAGCCACTCAAGTATTTGTTCACAACGTTGAGGCTTTCACACGTCAAACTAGTTGGCAAAGAAACAAACAAATAATTTCTGGACAGTGGAAAGACTCTCAACTCAGTAGGAAGAACTGAACTCCAAACACAGCAAAGGACTTCTCTTCCAGTAAGACTACTCCTCCAGAAAAAGCAGCAGACCACAGAGCTGACAGACAAAGTGTTGAAGAATATTCAATTTCTTCCTTTTGTCTTGCATTTCTACAAAAGTGAGTAAACAATTTCCCCAGGAAAGTGATGTAAGCAATGCATCACTTATTAGTATTAAGAAACTTGCACCATGCCATAATGAATATTAGACTTGCAGCATAAAGGTTGATAAACTATGATTATGGGTAGGCCCAGTCTTTAAAATACAAATCTTACCAACAATTGCTTTACATGGTGCAGGTTTCTGGATGGTCTTAATGCTTTATAGGCAAAAGGTGAACAATAAAGTGCTATAAATATTTATAAAACTTAAAAATTATCACTCTGTCCCAAAGCATAGGGAAAAAAAGAGAAGAGATGCCCTCAGAAAACTTACCTCCATGTTCCGCAAACTTTGGGTTAGAAAGGATCTGCTTACAGAACTTCAGCCCATTTCTATACTGCTTATGTTCATAACACCTCTGTTGAAGAAGAACAGAGTACCTTTATTAAAAAAAAGAGTAGAAGTTTTTCTGCAGCCCTGAAATTAAGCATTAGTGCAGGTAGGGCTTTTAGGCAATGTACTAGTATTTTATTGAACCATGTTCAATGAGCTTCATGTGACTAAAAACTCTTCCAATTACTAGAATAAATAGTAAATGTTAGTAAGAACATGAATTTAAATGTGTAACTGAAGGCACATGATCATACAGCAATTTTTCAGGTAAGATACCACAGGATACATAAGCAATACCAATATACAACCTTCCTTTAACATAAAAGCAAACCTTACACCATAATGTATCTTAGCAAGTACTTTGGCTCAATCATCTTTCACACAAGACACCTTCCAGCAACCATACAGGCAGAAGAGAAAACAAAATCCTTAAAACTTTGCTAAAACTATCTTTGAAAGCAACCTCTTATGATAAACAGGAATGCCACATATCCTACAAATACAACTTATATGTAACATTATCTTGCTGTACTGGAAATTGAAGCATCATTCTGCAGCTTTATTAAATACAACTCTTAACAATTTGCTTGTGTATGAGTCTCATTATGCAAGGTGACTGCAATGCAAAATAGCACACAGCATAAATTTTTAAAACCAGTTCTTGTATTCAGTTAATCCACTCCTTGTGCTAATCTGTAAGCCAAAGACAAAGAATTGCTCTAAACACCAATTCATACACTTTAAGTCACTTAAGCAAATGCTAAGAATTTCTTAGGTTTCATTTTACTGTAATACCAATGCTCCAGCTTGTAAAAGAAAGTAAAAAGAAACACATAAAGAAAAACATTGCTTGAGCACAGACCCAAGTCCTACAGTCACTCAAAAGTCATTCAGACCAGGATCTCACTGACTCCAGCTGATCAGTTGTGCTGGCAGGATGGCTGACAGGAGTGTAAAACCTGGTAAACAGACAACAATTTTCTCATCATCCTGAAGCTGTTGTGTAGGATTCCACCTTCCTCCATATGCCCTGAATTAACTCTGCAAGAACATGTCTGTATGTATGTATGGACACCCTCTGTCCTCATCAAAAAAGAGGAGAGGCAGACACATCTTCCCATCATGCTGCCAGTTCTAAAAATAAAACTCCAAAAAGTAACATGAATGTTACTGAAATGATTAAAAAAAGAAAATGGCCTTTCTAGCCCAACTGCTCTGCTTTATGTTCCTTTTGCATCATGAAAGGTGCTGGTTATTGCTGTTTGCTCTTCCAAAGCACAGATGAAAACCAGCACATTTCAAAGGTTAAAAAAAAAAACTGGTCTACCACTACGTGGATGGATTATTTTTCTAGGTACTAAAGTCATACAGCTGGAACACTGAGGCTGAAGACACCAAGAGGCATCACAAACCAAGGATGCTGCTTCCCCTATCACCACTCTTTGCAGAAAGAGAATCATGGGGAAGGGAAGGGAAGGAGAAGGAAGATGGTGAGACCATTCAAAGCAAGATGAACTTCAAGAGGAACATTTCAACAAAGGAATGACAGAATGACTTGGAAGGGATCCTCAAATATCTCCTAGTTCAACACCTCTGCAGGGACATCTTTCAGTACCTTCAAAAGACAACTCCCTCTGCCACCAAGGACAGGAAAAGCCATCAGGGCAACCACCTAGCAGAGGAAGATCAAGGGTGAGGTAAAAGGAAATCTGCATTGCTCTCTTTTAGTATGATTAAACCTGACTATTATTCACACCTTTTAGTCATTACCTGCTTTCAAGTAGCTGGCTGAGTCACTTTAATCAGCCACTGGTCAGAGCTTACAGGTGACAACACAAGAGGATCAAGCCTTTTTATTATTATTATATTATTATTTCTAACACTGCAATCATCAGTCATAAAAGCTACCGCCCAGGCCTCCTCCCTGCAAGAAGAACCAGCATTTGCTCCCACCTAGGTAGGTGTGGAAGCAGCAAAACCTGTCACCAAAGTGATGCAGCCACAGGAACTTGAGAAGATGTCTCTGGTGTTTAACTGAGGCACTACCACCAGCAGAAGGGGTGCTCTGGGGCTTCCCAATTTGCCTTTAAGTACAGCTGCTCAGGCACAGCTACCAACATCAAATCTTAGCTCTAAAACAGTTCTGGTTTACATATTCTAACAATCAGTCTTTCACCTTGGAGTTTCAGAAAAGTCAGCCAAGATGGCAGATGAGACAGGAATCATTAGCACATGGATTTTCCTGAGAGTAACACCCAACTTCTGAAGCAAGGTACTTTATAGCAGGAAACTCAGACAGAGTTGTAACAAATTATCCCTTTCGGCTGCACAGAGGAAGTATTTATGAGCTTATACCCACTTATATCTAAGGTAAAGATCCCATCAACCCTGAGAACACTAGGTATGGCCAATAAATTACCAGGAACTGATCATGTATTTGTATCACCTAAAATATCAAATTAAGAACTAACCACAGCTCTGCATATCCTCCAGCAAAATATCACAGGTTTCCCTTTCAGATCTTGCTAGATCAAGACAAGTTGGAGTGATTTCCTTTCTACAATTCCTCCAAACTTTCAGGTTAAGACCTGAAGCCTGTCTCATTCTGTTAATGGTAAGATTTCACCTGTGTCATTCCATGAGTCTCCTTACTGTATGTATGTATGTATTCTATGCACACACTGTATGACTCGACCAGCAGAAGGAAGGGAATAAATTAAATTGAGGTCATGTTTTGCCCTTCAGAAAAGGAGATTGTTTCATTAAAGTGTTTCCAAAAGTGTCACTGAGATTTCACTCCTTGAAGTCATGCACATACACTTACTTCATTCTCCAAAGAAGTTATGGACTAACAAGCTCAAATAAAAGTGTGAAGGAGAGACAAAGAAATCATAAATGCAGCATATGGTACCATGGCTGGTACAAGCCTTGGTGAATCTATGGCTTCAAGGAAGAGAAACATGAAAGAAAAATCTTTTAAGAAAAATGAAACAGTAAATATTGAAAAGGGAAAAGGAGGAACAGAAAGAATAATGCAAGGAAAGATGAGTGTAAGGAATACACAGTCTGAGAGAGTAAAGCCTTAAGGGGTCAGTAGGTTCTGAGTAAAAGGAAAAGCAAAGAACCAGTAATAATTTTTAAAAAAGACACAAAAAAACCCCAACAAAACAAAACCCTAAGAAGCAAAAATGGTGACACCTCAAGTATACTTGGGACATACAGATAGAGGCTTGCTGGAAGCAGCAGTGGTCTTAGTCTGGGTAGTTTATTTCCTCACAGATTACTAGCCTGTAGTAGATATTCCCAGACCTTCAACCCTTACTTTGCCACAGCTCTTCTGCAGAAGCAACCAACCTATTTCTCTGTGCCACAGACCACTAAAAAAGCACAGTTGCCTTCTGTAAGCTAAAGTCCTACACACACAGACTTCCAAAGTCAGCAGTCACAACCTGTTAGTGATGCTTGACAGACAACTGCTCCAGCTCTTTGTGCCATCACGTACTTAGAAAACATAAAAGCTAAAATTCTAATTCAGAATTCTTACCTTAAAGCTTTAGAAGAAAAGCATCTGAATCCCCATCACCACTGAATCTCTCTTACACATTTGCTGCCCTTCAAAAGCTTCTCCTTTCAAAAGTTAGCAGATGTTTCAAGTTTTTCTATACATGCTGTGGCCAGGAATACAGGCCTACTCCAAAAATACCAAGGTTCTTGTCAGACTTTTTAATGGGTTTTGTATATTTATAGCAAGGGAACAGCACCTGCTTTAATACAAGTTTATAAAGAGTCAAAAAGATGAGCCAGATGGAGTATGACTGCTTCAAAATCAGGCAAGACCACAGCAGGTAGGAGAGAGCTTTCACCCCCTGTCCCCACCAGTATTTACTCAATGGATTGAATGCATGGCAATTACAGAATTGTTCTTGTAGAAAAGATCTTTAAGGTGTCCAACCATAACCTAACCCTACCAGAGGCAGGTAACTAATTCTACTAGACCAAACCTGACAGTTAAATTATAAGGAACAGAGCCAGACCACACTCTAGAATCCAAAGTCTGAGGTGGAAGGAAAGCTCATAATCTGGTGTTTTCATCTGTAAACTCTATTAGGGCATCTGTTGCAGAATCAGTTTTTAGCCAGTGGGTGTCTGACACGTTCACAGGTCCCTCCTTGATGGGAATTAGCTCCTTTCTAACTCTTGTTATGAAAACTACAGCTAGTGAATAAAACTGACTTGGATTCTTGGGCAGCTCCTCCAGCTACCCACAAGAGCCATGCTACTAATTATAGCTGCAATCCTTAGTGCTGCTGAGAATAGCAGAGATGACTTTCCTTCCAACTTAATTCACTTTTGTTTTCTTCCTATATTGTGTAAACAAATACATTTTCACCAGTGTGGTTTAGAAACTTGACAGCTCTAAGTTTGAAACAAACTCTACTTGTTTGCTGTCTCTAAGCAGACAGCACATTTTACTTCCAACATATTCCTTCCCTCTCTAATTAGACATTTTAATGGTCAAGTACACATGGATCCAACTAAAATACAAGGGCAATGGGTAGGTGCAGCATTTTGACAGGCAGGTATGTATCTCAGCATCAAATACACAGCACATGGCAGGCCAGATTCTGCCATCACACATGAAATATTTTGCACATACTCAGTTCCAAATCATCTTTATGACAAAACAGTCGTCATGTCCTGCAAGAATTTAATGACTGCATAGTTTAATAGCTATTCCAACCTAAATTTGCTATTTGTAAGACATTTGATAAGCACTACACTGCATATTAAAGCCCCCTGGATGCTCAGTAATGTCAATAGTTACACACCAGCTCTAACTCTGTGATGCCAGGAGCTACCAGGGGTCTCAGAAGCAGCTCCAGAGCACAGTGGATGTACAATGCCACCAGGTATGACCCAACCTAAGCAAGGAATCACCTGGATTAAAGGACAGGAAGCAGAAAACCACCTTTCTAGCAGGGGCAATGGAGAAGATGCATATGTTAACCCGTGACACTTATCTAGCTGATTTAAGACTTTTAAAACCACTTTGCAGAGAGAGAAAAAAAATAAAGTCTCACGTGCAGGCTGAATTTTGCAGCTGATGAAACAGCTGAGAAGCAGGTGGGAAAGTGTCTCACAAGCAAGCTGAGGATAATCATAGGAGGACAACATAAAGGTGAAGTTACCTCTTGTCTTCTTACCTGGAAGCATGCAAAACTAGAGTTTTCCTTAAGACCAAAGTAAAGAATGTATGGTTTTGCTCCCCAAATGGGAGCACTAGGGTCTTTTTATCCTTACTTGGACCAGCACAGCTGGTTTCAATAGGGTGGGGTCAGAGTAAAAAGGATAGAGCAGACCCAAAAGAGTGGAATGGGACCAAATTCCTGATTGTTCAGTCCTTTGACCTGGAACAGTAATAGAACAAGAGTCTGCAATTTCCACTAAAAACACAAAATTTGCCAAAAATAAAATAGAATAAAATAAAAATAATAAAAAAAAAACAAAACAAAAAACAAAAACCCAAAAACCACACACACAACCCCCACCCCCAAAAAAAAATGCACACACAAAAACAACAACAAAAAAGAACTTTTATCTGTTTTCTCTTCTAAGATTACTCATTTTTCTCAGGTCACATGTTTAACTCCAGCTTCACAACAGTTTTTTAAACTTCAGTATCTGCAAACTATTGAATTAAGGGAAATGCAACCCAGGTACTTTAAAAAAACAAAAGACAAAACAACAAACAAAGCCAACCACCACCAACAAAAAAACCACAAACCAAAATAACAACAAAACCAAAACAAAAACCCAACCAACAAAAAAACAAACCACCAAACAACAAACCCCAAACCACCACCAAAAACCCCACAGGAAATCACTCTTTAATGGTTGTAACTCTGTTAAAGCAAGCATCCTAATTTAGTCAGTGCTACAATGGACTTGTCAAACAATATGATTTTCTTCACCAAAATCACATCTAGCCCCAGAGACAGGAGAAGTTTAACTTCTCATCACTGCTTCACTGTACTCAGCTTGTCTTCCTCAGCCTGTGGCATCAGAAGAGGCAACACACCACAGACTGCTCCCCATCACATACAAGAGTTAGGCAATTGCTAAAGCTGCTTCTCACACAGAACAGTTCTGTTCATTAACACCCCAGAGCAATGGAAGAGGACAGCTGCCTTTGATTTGACAGGAGTGATCTACACACTAAAATTTTTACCTGCATCTGAAAGCAGAAGGCTGCTCTGCCAGAACACTCTGGGGATTCAACACTCCGCTATCCTCTCCTCTGAGGGTCTGCGAGGCTCGAGCAGAACCAAGGGGGACAAAATCCTTTCAGCTACAGCAACCTGCTCCTCAGGGGACTCTGCAGTGTCTTCCAGCAGCAGCCATGAACACGTCCACCTGCGGCATCACGATGTTGGCAACGACAGAGTTTTGGCAGCAGGAAGCATCAGCACACTTGGCCTCAGCATCAGCTAAGGTGTGCACCTAGAATGCATGATATCCACATCTGCCACTCAGATGCTATCTGTATCTTCCAGGACAGTTCAGATGCAGCAACCTACCAGGTAGTAAGTGCAGATGCTGCGGAGCTCAAGGGTGTTTTCCAGCAGGGTTACTCTCTCTGCAGCTAGACGAGATCAGGTCAAGTCACTAAGGTGCACTAATTCAAGCTAAATGTAGTAAAGAAGATTCTGAAAGCTGGAAGCATTAGGAGCAACCACTCATCATGAATTAGTGGGTCTTTTGAGCACTAACCATATCAAACAGCTCAACAGCTGTAGGCAAAAGCTTCCACCACACTGATTCAGTTTCCTGTCAAATGCAAGATGTGCAAACCCAAGGACTGAAAGAAAAAAGAACCTTACAGATATGGTGATGCTGGGGAAAACTTGCATAGTTTTTTGCTGTAAAATTGAAAACAGCCATCCTCTTTGACTGCTCAGAGGGTGTGGGTTAGTGAACAGAACTGTTTTGTGTAAGAAACAGCTTTAGCAATTGCCTAATTTAAAAGACTAAGGAATCCTCCTCCTACACAGCCTGCCTTATTTTTCAGAAGTGATCAATACCTCCCTACTAGCACTGCCTGGCAAAGTAGAACCAGTGGAATATAACAGGTAGAAATTGAAACTAGTTAGGAAAAAACAAATACATGTGCCTTTTCATTTAATACTGAGGCAGGAAGAAAAGTCTCTATATGCTTCTGAATTGGTCTCATTCCTATATCTGACAAAATCCAGCTAGAAACAGTTTCTGACAAATATTACAGCTCTTCTATGAGCAAAGCTAGAAACCCTTACTCCCTGAAGCAAGACTCTTTCTGCAAAATCCATTATTCAGCACCAGTCCTCTTGGTCACTACTTGCTTGATTTAATTTCTCCTTGTGGAGAATTGCCATGTCAACTAACATCAGCTGACTTCTGTCCATTACCCTGGAACCCCCATGTGTTCAGGCTCCATCTCCAAATTTAGCATCAAACTGGCCATATCTCATAAAAGATCTGGTATGCATAGGATATATTTGGTTTTTAATGACCATCTGAAACAACTAAGGAAATCAAATCAAATTCCAAGATACAGCATGGAAAGGGCTAAAAGATCCCACACAATAGGTTAATCTGGACTTACATGGACATTTCAACTCAGCTGTATCTCACAACAATAAAGCAAGACACAGGGTGAGGCTACAGGCATTTTCTAACCATGAATTATGTCCAGAGTGCTCTTCACCCTTAGCTCTGAGGTATGCAAGATGTCTTGTAGCACTGAGCCACTGTGAAACAGTTCCTCAGCACTACAAGGTCTGCTAACCTGACTGTGTGGTATCACAGAAGCAAACTGACATCTCAATGACCTCAGTTTTAAAGGTGGCAATGATTAATTGTTCATTTTCTCCAAATCCCCTGTAAGCAAAATCAAAGACATTAACTACTCTTACTGCATAATGACACAGTGCTGCTGGGGATAAGAGATTTCAATTTGAGATGCCCAGAAAGCACAATCAGCAAAAAATCATTAAGAAAACCTTTAAAAAAAAAAAAAAGGAAGAAGCACAACTTGATCAAATTCTAACCAAAATAGAGGGGAGTACCACATAAACTGCATTAAGCCCATTGCCCCAAGTAAGATCAGTTTCAGAACATTAAAAAAAAAAACAAAAAACAAAAAACAACAGAAACACTGTTTCAGCTCAGAATATCCATAGCCATAACAACAGAGGACTGGCCATGATCTTACAGCTGTTCAGAAATCACCATGTGCTTCTGCTAATAGAATCTTTTATAACTGAAACAGGTAAGAAACACAATTATGCTGTTTCTCAATAAATTTACAGCAGGGAATCCTGCTTCTGCAATTTCTGACAACCCCAATGACAACAAATGACCTAACTTGATGAACAGGCTTTAGTAGCACCAGTGTTGCTCACCTGATTTCTTCACAGTATCCTAGAGTCTAATGCAGTAATTGACTACTCTAGCAACTTTGAGAAACATTTCTGAGAAACAAGAACAACTCTGCTTAAAGCAGCAAGTCTGTTCTTTACTTCCATTCCAATGCTTCAAGCAAGACATAATTTTTCCTACTATTTTTGGCAAAGCCAAGTGGGGTATTCCTTTTGGCATAGGAAAAACAAGTGATTGACATCACCACAGCCAAGATCCTGGAAAAGCTTTGTAAGCAATTCTATGTTTCAGATGAGACAGTATGTGGTGAAACTCTGCTGGTGAGCATACTTGATTACTGTGCAGTCATGCAAATGCAGTGACTGCACAGAAAATGTGCCAATTTATTTGGTTACTGATAGGAGTGAAATTCTGGGAATCAGTCTTGAATCAGTCTCAGGAATCAAGATCACTTGAGAAGAAATTTCCAAGTCTGCCACCCTGACAGCCTTTAAGTCAACACCTATACTCCTATGAGACAAGAGTATTATTTTTACAGGACTGGTGCTGGTGCAAGTGTTAGTGAAGAAGCAGCACAGGTCTGTCTAGTTTGAAATTGGAGGGACTGGGAGCAGATTCTGAAATGAAGAAACAGGAAGGTGGCTCAGGAGGAGGGACTTGGCATATTTACAGCCAAGCCATAGAAGAGATGCTGCTCAACAGGCTTTTTTTATTATTGGGAAGTTCCTATATCCTTTAGTAGAACATGTCAAAGCCAGCATGGAGAAGGAAGGACACCAGCTCAAAGATAAACAGCCACAGACACAAAAGCATTAGTGTAGAAATGACCAACTAAAGGTGAAATTCAACCCCTCCTTCTTGCACCAGACACCGTGGTTACTGTGATGCCCTGCTGAAGGAAGGACACAGGTTCTGGCCATGCCTAATCAAGCCTGCCTAGCACATAAGGTAACTGATACAGAGATGAAAGATGTATGGCTCACAAGACATGGTGAAGACCATAGATAATCACCAGTCCTGAACAAACTGAGGAACTCTGATCTGCATACAATGTGATATGCACAAGTCCAGACCAGCATGGCATCTTGTTTCTTCAGCATGTTAACTTTTCTACAGTATGTACCAGAGTTATAATCGGTACAACTTCTTTAAACAAAGCCTGAACAACTTAATTCCTCACCTGAACTGTTTGCAACACAAAATACAATGTTTCATGTCTCAAATACCAGCACTTTTTTCTCCCTGCTCTAACATGTATTTAACTACAGACTAAGACCACTAATCATGGTGAGGAGTATTTACACTGCAACTCCATCATGACTTCAAGAACTCCATCCTCTGCTGCTTTAAGGAACTGAAAAACTCACATGACATATGGCACTTCCAGGAGCTTTGTATTTCATATTTCTTCCAGGCATTTTCAATATCCTCAGCTTCTACATACAGAAAGTAGCCAAATACCATCTTTGGGATTTGTGAAATAAAACTGAACAGATTTGATGAATCACACCTGACCAGACAGTGGCTGAATAATTTGGCAAAAGGCCAGGAATATTCAATCATATTTAATTTAAACAAACAAAAAAACCCACCTGTCAACCCTAGTTCCTACAACTACTACTTTTATACTTTCTAGTAAAAGGGGGGAAAAAATGAGTAAACTGCTTTTTCCATTACTTCACCCAGCCTCCTGGGTACCAGAAAGTCAACTTCATTCTTTTGACTCCTGTATTTGGTATTCCACCTTTTCCTCTGCCTCCATCTGAATTCTTCTGGAGTTACTTCTGGGCTGCTCACACATGGTGTGTTTCCAAAAGACTGAAAAAATAAAAAAAAAAAAAAAAAGAGAAAAATGTAGAGATCAGCTTTTATTCTAAATTTCACTGAACCTTTGAGCAAAAGGAGCATCTACTTGCAGGTTTAGTAGCAAACAGTTAAAGCTATAAGAAGAACATGAGCCAGAAACTTTATTTTTAATGTAAGTGCAAGCTTAAGCAGAAGAGTGATCAATAATCCCGTGGGTGTTGTTTGTACTCAAACTAATCATGCAGGTTCCTCTCCCTTTGTACTGCAGTAACACTAAGCTGTAAAATGCCTTTCAAATGGAAAAAAAGTTTCTATTAAAACCTCCACATACCTGTAAAATGACTACAAGAGGTTAGTCTGGTTATTGTGTCACAACACGCAAAGGCAAAGTGCACACGCTTCTCAACTGAGAATTTGTCAGTTAAGTGGAAATGCTGGCTTGCAAGAAAATCCACATGCAAAGAAGTGCACTGATTGTGTAAGAAGCTCACTACAAAAAAAAACAACCCTAAAAAGTACCTATTGCCATTTTTTGTGAAAAGCTGGGCAGCCTGGTGTAGTTTTTGCAAGAGTTTAACATTTAACGTTTGTGTTACAAGAAAAGAAATGGGGCCTCCTGAGCTTAAAATACACACACAAAATACACACACAATCCATTTGTCTTTTTTTTTGGGGTTTTTTTGTAGTGAACTTCTTACACAATCAGTGCACTTCTTTGCATGTGGATTTTCTTGCAAGCCAGCATTTCCACTTAACTGACAAATTCTCAGTTGAGAAGCGTGTGCACNCAATCCATTTGTCTTTTTTTTTTTTTTTCATTTTATGCTTCACTTAGAAAAACACAAGTCTGTTGCCTACTTCTCTCCTGTGTTTGCTACCTCCATGAAAATCAGAACACCAAGGATTTTATATTTCTGTAAACAACCTGTGTACCAGTAACTATCACCCTGACAGGCAATGTGTCTTTTCCATACGACCTGGACTGGTTCCCAAATCATCTGCTGAAAGAAGTTTCACCCACGCACACCCAACTCTGTGGTCTGCCTGTGGACCCAGGGCCAGGCAAAAGGACCCCCCTGTCAGCTGGCTGGGGAGAGAGCTGCCCAGGCAGACTCAAGCTCATCTTCCTTCTGCTCATCCATCCCCTAGGCCAGAGGAAGAGGTGCCAGAGGATATGGCACAAAAAAGGGTTAAAGCCTCCTAAAAAGAAGGCACAGACTCAAGGAGTCTGCATGGAGAGAGAGATGGAGCAATGGCACAGGAGTAGGGGAGTAATGTTTCTTTGGACTTGTACTGATAAATAGTGAAGCATCTTTTAGAAAGCCCTAACTCATCAAGTCAAACAGCATCCTCAGAACTTTACAAGGTAGGGTTATGATCCATGACAAGGAATCTAAGTAGGTCACTAGCCAAATTTTCAGTCTGATGAAAACCAACTACAAGCCTTTTCTATTCAACTTGTGTTACATAAACAACTAATGACTGGGCAGTCTTAATACCAGGCTACATGTCACAGGCTCATCCTTACAAGATACAGGAAAATATCAAAATGCCAGACTAACTTTTAGTCTACACAGTTCCTGAAACTCTTGCATCTATAAATATAAGGACAAAATCAAGATTTCCTCAGTCTACATAAATCTGCTTTTACATAAATCACACTTTTCTCTAACCTGAACCAATCTGCAAAACTTTATCCAACTCATATATGTATTAAGCCAGCATCTTCTCCAAAGGAATTCAATCTATTCAATCTTTCCTTATTCCTGGCCTCCATATAAGTATGCAAAGAGCCACACTTCAAGCCCAGGAAAAAAAAAAAAAAAAGAGAAAAGCAAATAAAAAGCCCAAACCAGTCAGTTTTAAATGACCAGGCTCCTTGATTCAGTTTGTCTCATAAAACCACAGGAGCCATCCTCAATGTGAAGGGAGACAGACCAGTGAGCAACAAGCCTACTACTTTCTCAGCCCATAACACATCAAAACTTACACACTGAGTAAGTGAGATATCCCAAGCAAGGCTGAATCTTTTAAAGTGGAAGCAAATTCTACAGTTCACTGTATCTACTTAACCCTAGCTGAAGCTGCATGTCTCATGATGAGATACCTGCACACAGGGATTTCAATTTCAACAGATCTACTTCATTTTCACAGAAATATTTTGGAAAAATAAGTGATAAAAGATTACACACATCCTCCCCCTTCTTAAGTATTAAAAGTTTACATAGTTATAAGAATGCTGTTATTCCTACAAGACTACAGCACTCATCTTCTGACTTCTGGAAGGGTACAAAATAGTAGTTTATATCTCTCTGAAAGAAGACATAAGATTTTTTGACAAAACTGACAGTTTTTGAGGGAGAGAAAACAATATAGTTCTTGACCCAAATAATGCAGTCCTCTAAATAAATCCACAGAACTTGCTCACTAATGTAACTCTGTGATTTTTCCAATTTACCCCAAGCCTTATAAAAACAAGGTTCCTGCCACACCAAATCAAAGCCAGAACAAGTGCCTTAAGACGTGACTGAATTCTGCACACTTCGGTGGTCTTTGGACCGCATGCTACCTTAACACCATGGTAAAAAAAAAACAACAAAAAACAGGTTTACTGCCTAAATTCCCCTGCAGTTTCTTTCATCCATGTACCGGTTGACACCCATGAGAATGGACTGTCAAAACTTTCACAGGAGTTGGCTTTAAGTTAAACTTTGGAAAGGCTTCAAGACCTCCATCCTTCTCCACTTCCTCCTCTGAAAGCCATCTTCCCCACCGACCAGCAAGTCTGGTTACTGGCTACGGCGAAAATCTCAGCTATTGGAACGAAAAGAAAAAAAGCACAGCGAGGGAGAAGGGCTCAGCGGGGCTGCCGCAGACACCGAACCGATGAATGAGGCAGCGAAGCGGTTCTGATCACGGAGCCGCCGGAGAGCCCAGCGCAGGGGGCGCGGGGCAGCCCCTGGGGAACGGCCACAGCCCCGCTGAGCCCTTCTCCCTCGCTGTGCTTTTTTTTCTTTTCGTTCCAATAGCTGAGATTTTCGCCGTAGCCAGTAACCAGACTTGCTGGTCGGTGGGGNGGTTCCCGCTCAGCTGATAGCGGGGAACGGGGAAAGGGCGGGCGGATTGCTTAGCGAGACCCCAGCCCGCCGGGCCCCGTGGGCTGGACGGCGCCGTCCGCGGGCGGGTGATGGGGTAAAGGCGGGGCCAGGCGGGACGTGCGGGAAGCGGGAAGCGGCGGGCGGGGCTACGAGCCCGGCAGGGCTGTGGGCGGAGGCGGAGCGGCAAGATGGCAGCGGCGGTGCTGGGGCTGGCGAAGCGGCTGCGGTTAGTGGCGGGAGCTCCGAGCCTCGGTGAGCGGCGGGAGCGAAGGGGGGCTCCGTGTTGGCGGGGAGCAGGGGCTGCGTTAGGGCAGCGGGAGCGGGCTGGCGGGATGCGGCCGTGCCCCGGGGCCTGTCCGCTGACCCCAGCGTCCTCCTCTTGCTTCGTGCATGGAATAAATAAAGCAAGCTGCGGTAGCCATTTTCCTTTCTTTATCCGAACCGATCAGCCATACGTATTTTTATTTTATTTTATTTTTTTCCTCGGATGTTAAGTCGGTGCCGTGCCGGGAGTCCTGGGGAGGCTGCCCTCGGGGCTGTTGTTGTGGTTGGGTTTAGGTTTTTTTTTCCCCCGGTTGTATGATTGTCATTAACGGACTTGGTAGTCAAAACCTGAGAAGATTTAACGCGTTTGTAATCTTTCTTTTTTTAGCTTTTACACGTTCTGCGTTTGTTGCAAAGAGACGGAATTATGACCAACCAAACTGGTTTGGAGTTGCCTTGGCTTTTGGCACCAGTGCAGCCTTGTGGGCTCTTGTAAGTTGGTTTTGTTTTGTTTTTCTTTTAGTTTTGTGGAACTTAGTTATTTCCCAGCCACAGCAATCTGAAGGTAAAGACCACTACCTACCTGGTTGATTGGGATAATGGATGGTCATAGCAGGTATCAGGGCTGAACCATATGCTGGTTACTTGTTTTCCCAAATCTACATTGTATTTTTCTTCATAAAAGTGAGCAACTAATTAAGTTTCTCTCTGTTGCAAACTTAAAATAGTTACAGCAGAATAATTAATTCTTGAAGCTTGATGGTTTAAGTCTTTAACATTATTTTCTCTAATGGTCCCCATGATGGTAACACTTTATAGTGTGGGATTGATTCCCTTTGGGATTTCATGGAATCATCATGGTTGGGAAGGACCTTCAGGATCATAGAGTCCAACCATCAGTCCTATACCCCCTTAACCACTAAATCATCTCCCACAGTGCCTCATCTATCCTTTTTTTTAATACCTCCAGGGATGGCAACTCCTCCACCTCCTGGGCAACCTGTTCCAATGCTTCACCACTCTTGGTGAAGACATTTTTCCTAATATTTAATCTGGAAGTCCCATGGCACAACTTGAACCCATTATTACCTGTCCTATCACTGGTCACTGGGGAGAAGAGGCCAACACCTGCCTCACTACAGCCTTTTTTCAGGTAGCTGTAGAGGGCAATAAGGTCTCCCCTCAATCTCCTCTTTTCCAGGCTGAACGTGCCCAGCTCCTACAGCCTCTCATCCTAAGACCCCTAACCATCCCAGTTCTCCTTCTCTGCACCTTCTCCAGCACCTCAATCTCCTTCTTATACTGTGGTGCCCCAAACTGCACCCAGTACAGTGTACAACCAAGGCTGTAGGAGGAGTAGGATCACCTCCCTGCTCCTGCTGGTCACACTGTTCTGGTACAGGCCAGGATGTCATTTGCCTTCTGGGCAACCTGGGCACACTGTTGGCTCATATTCTGTCAGTCAGCACACCCGGGTCCCTCTCCAGCCATTCCTCCCCAAGCCTGTAGTGCTGCTGGGGGTTGTTGTAGCCAACATGTAGGACCCAACATTTGGCCTTGCTGAAACTCATGCTTTTGGCTTTGGCCCATGGATCAGGCCCTTTGCTGAGCCTCCCTATCCTCACACAGATCCTCAGGGTTCCTTTTTTGGGGGTGGTAGTGGATTGATTGACAGTAGGAACTTCCTCCCTCCATTGGCCAGCAGAAAATGTTTGAGAAAGGGGTGGAAAAATTCCTCACTGGATACTTGGTAATTTACAGTTAATCGGCTCTGTATTGTCCCAACTCTGTATTGGTTTGCATTCTGATAGTAGGGAGTATTTTGTAGAAATCTGCCTGTTATCTGGGTCCAGTTGTTTAGCTGTTTGTCATATACTGCTATTTTATAGCTTTTCAAGCAGCACAACGACGATGTAATGGAATATGAAAGAAGAAAACAAGAAAGGCATCATAAGTGTACAGAATGCTCATAGTAAGTATGTACATACAGATGCTTCTGCTTTAGCTAAAGAGAAATTTTGCAGACCCTTCACTTCTGTTACCAGTCAAGGTATTGGATTGACTTTTCTTCTTCCCTTATAATTTTTCATAACACTTGGCATCTTGGCTTTTGCTATTCTAGCTCAGTTCCACTTCTGAAGTGATAAGGTGACTGATCTATATGTTTATACATTTGTGTGCATATTCACTGCCATGCAAATTTTTGGAAAAGAACACATCTTTTACTGTGCCTATAATAAATGTAGGTTGCAAACCAAATACTGTACAAGTGTTTCAGTGGCAAGGAGATCAAGGTCACTAAAAATAGCTTATCTTTGCCTCTGTTTTAACAGGTCTACAGTGGGAAATGTTTTTCTCAGTTTCACTTGTATATTATACATAGGAATGATATAAATTCCATGCTTGCAGACTTGCATTAAAGTGCAAATTCTATGTGGCTGTTGTACTTTTCAATGTGAAAAACACAATTGTGTTTCTGCCAGCTAAAAATTTCTAATGCTGTAGTTATTTTTCCCATGAACATTCTGCTCCATTGGATCTCTTTTTCTTGTTGCTAAGATTTTTTTTTTTTCTTTCTTAGGTTGATGGTATGCTCAGTAACAAGTAAGATAATGACCACTTGTCCTACAAATAAATGAGCACAGCAGAAGTATCTAAATATATATTCATACATTTCATGTGCAGAACTATGAAATAAATTAAGAAGTCTGAAAAAAAACCTTTTGCTGTTTTTATTTAATTCTGCTGGTTTAAGTGTTGTGTGGGAAATTTGTTTCATAGTTTTTAAATGTTATTTTTCAAAGTTCTTTGTTATTCTGGCATGTATATTGCAAAATTAGACATCAGTTCAGAGGAAGTTAATCAAATATTCCAGATGTTAAGTGTAGTCTTGCCCTGCCATAGTTTTCATTGCTGCATTTATAGAAGGACTCGTAAGCAAATATAAGAATGAAATTTATGAGAAACCTAATAAACTGAATCTGTACAAATGCTGAAATGTGCATTTGCTACTTCACACATCAAGTAAGTTTTCAATTCATTTCTGTCTGGCTAGGCTTTTAAAGCATAACCTAGTGACTTATAGAAGCTGTAATTAAAGTTATTCATTTGTCTGCAAGCTTCATCTAGTTCTTTGAGTGCTGTTGTTCTTCAGTCCTTTGTGGTCCAGATTGATTTTTTTTTTTTCTCCCTAGAGCAAAAACAAAGCTTTGTTAGAGCCAACAAAAATCAAAGGTGGCAGACCTCTTTTATTATTTTTCCTTGCCTGGAAGCATACTTTGCTTTTGCTGCTGCATGCAGAATAGAAACATATCCCATATTTTCAGCAAGTGAGGATGAAAGCTCAGTCTTGAATCTTGGAGTCTGTTAACTGTCCTGCAGCTCATTTGGCTGCCTCCTCCTCGGTGGCTGTTTTCCTGGGCATGGCTTTTCTGTCTTGCAGCTCTCTGAGTCAGGTCACAGACCTAACCATGCCCTGCTGTCCCCCAAGGATCTGTTCCTCAGGAGTGCAGTAGTTGGCAGCAGGGGACAGTGCCAGTTCTGTGCCATTTGTTCAGGGCAGAGTGTGTGTGTGTTTGGTGCCCTTCCCAGAGCTCCTGCCTGTGACACCAGAGGAGGATTTGGCCTTCCCTGTCTGTTTTTGGAGCTGCTTGCTGTGTGACAGGTGCCCACAACCTCAGGGCACTGTGAGACTACGCAGCCCCTGTTGGTCTCTGGTGTCAGTGCTGCCTTCTCAGCGTGGATGCCCTCGCTTCTTCATGCACCAAGGTCAGTCAAGGACAAATGTCAGAAGAACGGGGTCATGACAGTCGGCAGAATATGGCGTTAAATAATCATGGAGAGAACATCAAAGCTCTGTTTGGAGAAGGGACAAGGAAAGGTGCAGCTGAGTGATGATGATGTTGGGAGGAGGATGCAGACAGCTGCACAGCTCTGACCCTGAGACACCCGTAACTTTAACAGCTGAAGTGATCCCACACTGCTGACTGACTTCCTCAAGAATTTCATGGCCAGCTTTGACCTCCTTGTCCAGGTGTTTAACCTGAGTGCCCTTTGCTGTGAATTCAGGTGATTTCTCCAGATCTCTTTCCAGGAATTGTTGGATCCCTCTTAGAGAAACCCCTATTTTAGTGAAACCACTATTCCTCACCATCTTTCCCTCCCTCCCTAGTAAATGAAATCTCTGGTATGTTTCCACATATTATGGGTTATTTGTGTTGCCAATTCCTGCTGTTGCACTGACTTCAGCAGCCCAATCCAGGGCATTCCCAGCTCCTGCTCTGCAGCCTCCCTGATGACCGTGGCTTTTATTGGGGGGGATATTGTTTCTCGAGCATGTTTGTGGTTTTGTATATATGTCCGTATTTCATTATTTTCTTTCAGCATTATTGTTTCCTTAGAGCTGCCTCATTTCGTTTCCAACCCCTGAGTCTCTCTCCCTTATTCTCTGTCCCCCCCCTTTGGGGGAAGGGGTTTAATAGACACCACCTGCCCTCCCGTTAATTGCCGGCCCGGCCCGAACCCTTGACACCAGCTGATGTTTCCCCGGTACCGCAGCGCCATGGCCCTGACACCTTCTTATCGGACCTTCCTATCGCCACAGCCCCGGCACGGCCCCCCCGGTAGCAGCGCTCAGGTGCTGCGGGACGTGCCGGGGATCGGAGCTGCCGCCGGCCCCGCCTCCCCCCGCGGTGTCCCCGCCCGCCGTGCCGCGGGGGCGTGAGGGGGGGTGCGGGGCGGGTGTCGGTGTCCTCTGCCGCCGGAGCCGCTCGGCGCTGATCTATCTGGAAGCCGCACCTGCTCCGCTCCCGGCTCCCGGCTGCCGCCGCCATGTATCTCTGCAGGGCTGCCTCGCAGACTTTGGCGTCTCGCCTCAGCAGGGCTCCCTCCGCTGCCAGCCGCCTCAAGCAGCGTGGTACGCGGGGGAAGGGTGGGGGGGACACCGCGGAGCTCGACCCGTTGGACCGGGTAGAGGTCACCGGGACGCAGAGAGAGGCTGGGCCAGGGAGGGGGACGCGCGAAGGTCGCGGTCCGGGGGCCGCGGCGGTCGCGTTGTCGCGGTCCGTAAAGGGGCGTTCGCGGCGCTTCCCCACCCGGGAGGGAACGTCCGGGCGGGGAGCGGGGACGGTGCTCGGTCACATCCCTGCTGCCGCCGGGTACCGGCTGCCGGGAAACCTCGGCCGAGTCCCGGAGGGCAGCCCTACCCCCCAGGGGAGCGGCATGGTGCTCCGGCAGTGGGGGAAGCGGCGGCGGGGCTGTCACCTCCCTCTCCTCCCGGCTCCGGGGAAGCGGCTCGGCCCCGGCCCCGGCCCCAGCCCCGGGCAGGTGTAACCCCTCCCGCGGGGAAGCGGCGGCCGCTGTCTTCACTTCCACCCCGCGACTTAAAAATAAAGGGGTAAATGACTCTTAGGTGGGTAGCTCGAACAGTGGTTTGGGCTGTCAGCGCCTGTTTCAGAGCGTGAATCAGCCTGGTGCGTTGCAGCTGTGGCTCTTGGTGCATCGGGAGTTGTGTAACCCGCAAAAAAAAAAAAATAATTCTGGCAGGGCTAAAGGATTGCAGCCTCGCAGGGCACTGTCTTATCTATAATGTGCGGCCTTTGAGAAGAAGGTGCTCCTGAGCATATGTATAAATGGGAGAAGATCCATTAGGATGCCTGATGGTTGGAGTCTGAAAAGTGTGTCATGAGACAGATGCTAAACATAATCTGGCATGTGATGGCAATATTTGAGATTGAGACTATTTTTGCAGCTACCGATTGCAGCGCTCAGAGCCATTTTCTGTTTAGTGGGCACCCCTTCTGATGAGGTGTCTGTCTGTGCTGGGATGAAGTCACAGAAGTCTGCTGAAAGCTTTGTTGACAGACAGAATTACATGTGCCTTGCATGTCTGTTTGGGTTATTTTTTTGAGATGTACCAAAGAATCCAAGGCTGTCGGACAACACTTGGGGTTATAGGCCTGTATCTAAATGTCAGCAATCTGCCTGAGAACGAAGGGATGTGAATTCATAGAAGTCTGTTTCTTAAAGTATCTTAAAGTCTGTCAGCAAACTGAAGGGGATTTGTTACCTCTGCTGATCATTACTGCAGCAAGACTACAGATGGATTAATTCTTTTACATACCTTAGGCAGGAACTTTTTTGCTGCCCTTTTTTTTTTTAAACATTCTTTATGTTCTTCCTTGCTCTGTATAGACTGCATCCAATATTTGGAAGCAGACCAGGTAGTTCACAGAAAATCTTTTAGGAAGAGGTCAGCCATGTACCTCTGCTCAGTGAGGCACCACACCCTGTGTTTCTCAGTTGTACTGAACATGCTTAAGATGAACCTCAGTTTTGCTACACCTTTTAAATTGTCCCTTCCCGTAGAAAGCTCAAATTACTTTATTATATTTTGTGATCATGTTTTAGCAGCGCTTTACATCCATTTCAATAATGGTTTTGTAGCACCTCTTCGCCAGATGTCATCTGGGAGTGTTCCTGGCTCTTCTGGAGAGAACATGATTTACTATCTCCTTGCTGGTGTTGCTGCTTTTGGTGGTTTATTCTATGTAAGTGTTTGGGAATGGATCTGTTTGTGCTTTTTGAGTTGTCATGGTGTAAGGTGTGCTCCTGGTCAAAGAATATGATGAAGACACAAACTGTCAACAGAAGGTGGTTGTACCAGATGCTTCAATGCTGTCTCATTGAAAAACTGGTTGAAGAGACTATTGCAACTGCATGCCTGTTGCTTGCCTGTTTTAGTGTTAAATTTGGTACCTAGTGCTTTTGCAATTCTTAGTGGAAAACATATTTAAGACTGTGAAATTAATGAGTCCAGAGACAGAGTAATGCACCTGCCTCTAAACCCTGACCTTTTCTTGTTAAACACAAACATTAAGAGTGTATCAAAGTGGGCAAGAGAGATGTGAAGTAAGCTGTCTGAAGCCACCAGGGGAAGATTATGAACCTTTTTAATTGGGGTACAAAGAAAGATAAAAATAGATCATGATTTAGGAAAAGCATGTTAAAGTTTTGTAAACATCTATTTGTGTCAAGCTTTTTGGTAATTGTTCTCTTACCTGCATCTAAATACATCAAGACTCTGTGCTTCATGTCCCTAAAGCATCTATTTCATAGCTTCCTTCCCCCTACCACCAGATTTGATATAGTGGTAAGCACATCCCAGAGAGGTGTATATTTCCCTCTCCCACAAAGTAATGCTCTTCAATGGTAAGTACTTTCTTCTTGTTCAAAATATCAGACCTGTGTATCTGGAGGAATAACAAATTCTCTTGCTGTCACCTTAAAAAAGAAAAAAAAAAGAATCTGAATGTAATTATCTTTTCCACTACTGTATTCAGTTCCTAAAACACTGCAGCACTTTGAAAGCTGCATGGTACATTGCATTTGTTTCCCTAACAATAGAGAAATATGAAATGTATAACCAGTGTAGCAAAATAGTTTTGTTTTGTTTTGTTTTTTTTAATCTTGCTTAGCACATTTTCATATGCATTTTAAGATAAGCAGTAGCACTTGCTTAAAAAAACCCTTTTCTCCCTCTCCCTTCTTTTTCTTGGATAATTTTATAGGGATATACAGTAAGTTTAGGTATGATTTAGGTATGATTTCCTTTCAGGCCTACAGAGAAGTCACCTCATCCCGCAGGAAGTACATTGAACACATGAATATTCTCCATGAGAGAGCTGAGGGGAGGAAAGGCAGAGCTTGGTCACGCAGGGGTGAGTTGAGCTCTTTTCTCTTGTTCCCCAAATACACAAGGATTTGGAACAGATTTCTGGACTGTCTGAGCAGTCCTTAACCCTGTCCAACTCTTTGCCGAGCTCTGGGAGTAAAGAGAAAGGTGGCTGTGCAGTGTTCCTTTACTTGTGCACAAGTTTTGGGAACAGACTTAATGGTTAGGCAGTGAGTCTGTGATCAAGCTGCAGGAGTCTCTTTGGGTGGAAAGAATTGATGTGTGAGCCACTAATTGTCTGTTGAGTATTTGCATTTGATTTACTGGAAGCTTAATGAAACTTGACTAAATGCATAATGCTGTCAAAATTGGTTTTGCTCTTTTTGTTGAGGGGGAAGGAGAGAATATTTTCTTTCTCAGTCAACAGTTTGGCTCCAGGCCACGTGCCATCAGGAAACACAGTTCAATAGGAAAAAAAAACCTGTGTTTTTAAAAACACTATAAACTGGACCCCACTTCCTCTCTCACAACTTTGATTTTGTCCTTTTTAATATAGGATTAACTGAAAAGCAGACATCACCTAAATGTATGGCAAATCCTTACTTAGCTCTTCATGCTTAAATAATTAGACCATGTTAGTTCAAATACTTGTAATGGAATGTGGTGTCTGTCTACACTAATTAGTGTTATGGTGGCATTGATATAAAAGATAGAACTTTGGCAAGCATGGCCTTGCTAGGAAAAAGCAATTGAAAAAAAAAATGGCTTCTTGAGATCTTTATTTTTATTTATAGTTAGCATCTTCATTAATTAATTTTTTAAAGTACATCTAGATAACTGATTTTGTGTATTTGCGTGTGCATAAAGAACAGATTTGAGTGAAGGATGCTGAACTTAAATTTTGTTACCAGTGTGAGAACATGGTTTGAATTGTCTGCTTCTAAAATTATTTTTTTTCTGAAGCTGTTGGACTTGAAGTTCAACAACACATCCCTTACTTTTAGAACTTTAAAATTGCACATTTTAAGATTTCAAAATAGCACACCCCCTTAATTTTCTTCCTTTTAAGTAGCTAGAAGCAAGAATTTTTTTAAACTTAATTCTTTAAATGTTGATAATTTGTTGACTATTTTAATGCAATCCTTCTTGTCCCTAAAATAATAATAATAATAAAATATCTAGCCAGGATAAAGTAGGTATTTTCTCCTAGTGATATAGTAGTCTGCTGGTCAGGGAAGAAACAAGGGTTACACTTGTTCTGTTCTGATGAAGAACATGGCAGATGTGAAAGCACTAAGCAAACCTTCCAGGGCACTCCAAATGATGTCTGTATATTCCCTCTTTTCTCTTAAGGTTGACTTCTGCAAGGTACTGGGTTTTAACTGTAGCCTACCAAAATGTTAGAGTGGAATTCCCATAGAGTCAGTGGTGCTGTTGACCCACTGAAGGCTACACATGTGTTGCCTGAGATGAGAATGGGGTAAGAATACTCAGTGCTCTGTAATTTACTCAATTCTGACTTTGGGTACCCTCCAGACATCCCATAATCTGATGCCTTGCATTCCTTAGTCATTTACATAAATGTCACAACCAGTGGCAGATGATTACTCACTCCTTTATTGTTGAGAGTAAAAAGTCCAAAAGATTTCTAAGGCCATACAGTGAATGTGGCTGAAACTTATTTCCTGTTATTTTCAATATTGGACTTCTGAATAAATAAATGCTCAGCTCAGAGCATTGAATTTCTGATTGGCTAACTCCAGTTCACAACACAAAACTCATGTTGAATCAGCTCTTTTTAAAATCCTTCTTCATTCCCAACTCTACCCTGCCAAAAGAAGTTTCCATTCTTTCTTCTCCTATAGAATCCTCTGTGTGCTTCCTCAAATTAATGTCTCTTCCTCCCCTTTTTTTCCCCTGCAGTCACCTTTTTGTGTGTATCTTGTCACAGAGTGTTACCATAATACTGCTTTTCCCAGAAGTGCCACTGCAGCTTCTTTCCCCCTGCGTTCTTTAAATTCACTGTTTTATTTGAAGTATGCCTGAGAAGAGTGACTAAAGATTCTCTTCTCACAGTAAGCTGTTATTTTTTTAGGTTCACAAAAAATCAAACTTAAAATAAGCTATAAAAAAATGCTATATGAAGTGGTATATAGAAAAGCAACCTGCCAAACAGCATGCATGGCATATTTGGCACATGTCCTGGGATAAAAGAAGAACTTTCTAGCTGGAAGAACTTAATACTAGGGAGCAGTTGATCACAGAGAAACTCTCTTGATCTGAAAGATTTTTCTTGATTTTTTTCATCTGGAAGAAAATTTTTCCCTATTGTCTGTTGGGAAGAAAATTTTTCCCTAATGTCTGTTGGGAAGAATTCCTTGTAGCAAAGAAGGCTGTCAAAACAAAAGAAAAATACTAATCTAGGCTTTTTGGTTTGTTAGAGGGTTGGAATTATAGTTAATGGTATTTCAATTCTTTCAATCAGACTTTGAAAAAAAAATATCTAAAAGCAGATTTTCTGTATCTCTTCTGAAGTGACTTTCCAGTGTAGGGAGGGGTTTGAAAAAGCCCCTTGCAGAAGCCTGACTTGAAGTAGCAGTAGGAAATCTGGGACATCATTTGGACTGTAAAATGATGTTTGCCTTGCAGAACATTCTACTTGCTTACTGAGCAAATGCTGAGTTTTGTCTTCCATATGCATGTGTCTCCTTTAAACTTGTTCCCAATTTCCTTCTTTTTTAGGGATGACTTTTCTTTTTAACTTGATGCAAGCTGATTCAATCTTTCTAATCTATACTCTTGCTTTTACACTTTCCAGACTAAAATACAAGGGAAATCTCTTTCCAAACCTGAGGAAGTTAAATACAAAGGACAGTCGTTCACCATTGTGTACCTTGCAGCCTACCTTGGGATGACTTTATACCTTCTATTGTAAAACTCCACACTTGTGAGACTTTAAAAAAGCTACCTGTGTTTGCAAGGCCAAACCATATTGGGCTTATTACTGATTCTGCTTTGTAGAAGGGCAGGTCTGAGACTGAGAAGCTGGCTGTTCTGAATGAATGCACTCTATATTTGACTGTCCAATAAAGTGTACTGAATGCTCAGCTTGGCTGTTAGTCTGTTCTTTGTGTAATCAATTTAATTTGTTAAAATATAGCATTCTCTTAAAGGGACATGATCAGGTTGTGTAACACAAAGCTTTGATTTTTACTGAGCAATAAACTTCAACAAAAAATATGGTCTTGCACCAGCATAAGAAAACCAAGAATTAAATTGATCTGTTTAGCTTTTAAACAGATAGAAAATAATAAAAGAAATTCTGACTATGTCTCTTTAAGCTTTTTCCTTTCTGTTCTCAGTTTCACACTGTATTACAAACTTTATTTCCAGTTCTGTTTTCAGATGGTGAACTTGTTCTAGTGGTAAACTTGGCAGTGAACACTTGGTGTATCTATATAGCAGTTTTGTTGACTTCACCATAGTGCATGTTTGCATGGTGGTTGTGCATCTTTGTGGCTTTGTGCTGTCAGTTTTTAAAGACTTGTACTACTTGGAGTAGTGCATGATTGGGAAACAGTGCTTTTTTTCAGATTCTAAAGAGTCTGACCCACAGGAGTTTAGACAAGTACTTTCAGGTACTTACAAGACACCTGGGACTTGTAAAAAAGAAAAAAAAAAAAGGTCAGTCCTAAGTGATCCTGTATCCCATAAAGTGAGCACTGGCCACTTAATTAGCAAGTTATTTTCTTATTTATATACACCTTGTATGCAGAGTCTCCTGGTTTATCCTGCCTCACAAATCTTCCCTTTCTTACTTCACTGCTTTGGCTCTTGCAGTGCTCAGAGTGCATTCAGTGGAGCTTTAAAGGAAGCAAGCACAGTGAATAGGGATGGCAAAGTACCTGTGCAGTGTGGAGCCAAGAGATGACACAAATCCCATCTGAAAACTAAACACTTGTTCAGCTCAGCACTGCTGTAGCTGCTGACAGCCAAGCCAGCCACCTTGAGAGCAGCCCTGCACCTTGGCCTCCAGTGAGCCTGCTGGGTGATGAACTCCTTATGAGCTTCTAAATATGTCAGGAAATGTCTTATTCCCAGTCTGGTAACTCCTTTGCTGGGTGTGAACTGGGCAAGAGCCCTGTGCCACCTGTGTGTGCATGAGCACTGGCCCTTCAGCAGAGTGGGTTTGGAGCAACACGTGGTGGGGCCCTTTTTTTTGTCCTTCTGTGCACTCCCACCTCTTGCAGACACTTGCTTTAAGCCACACTTTGTTTTCTTATTAAACTGAAGCACTTACAAAACTCAGTAATGAAGAATATGGTTTCTTCATCTTGTAAACATCTTTTTTTTTTTTTTTTTCCTTAGGCAATGTGGGGGAGATTAGCTCTTGATTTCCTGACTATTTGCAGATTCTGATTCCAAAGCTTAGCTGTCCATGTAAATTAATTTACTATTAATTAATGTATGTCTAAATGATGATGGTAAAAAGTAGTTGGTGAATTGGCATTGCATGCATGCACTTTACTCTATTGTATTAAATAAATCCTTAAAAGGTGATGAAGAAGAGACGGATGAAGTCACTGAAGCAGAGACAGCCACGGAAGAGGCTGAGGCAGGAGCTGCTGCTGGACCCCCAGCACAGGATGAGGGTGCTGGGGGATCCCCAGAAACTGGAGGGGAGAGTGACTTACTGGAGGCTCCAGAGGCATCCCCTGCTGTGGAGGAAGCACAGCAGGAAGTTGCTGCTAATTCGGAAGCTGCTGCAGTGCAAGGTTAACTTCCCAATGTGTTTTTTTCCCTGTGTGTGTTGGGGGTTTTAAAACTCTGCCTCTTATTACAGAGCATCAATATTCCTAATGGAGTCTGTCCTGCAGTGAGCACTAATTGAGATCTTACCTTGACATATCATGAGCAGAAGGTAATTAAGGTTATTAAATCAGTGTCACTGAAAGCGTCCTTGCCCGTGGCACCAGAGTTACTGTCTGAAAACAGTAGAATGAAAAGTTTATTTTACTACCCCATTCTATTTATCTTCTTTAAGATCTTTTATTAAGGTGAGTGTATGAGCAGTGACCTGGTTCATAAGGGTTTGTTAAATAACTTAAAAATTTCCATTTCTATGGAATATTGAGACCATTTCATTTAGAAAGGAATTAGTCTTACATGTTAAAGCTAGTGAATTAGAGTTGTCAGTAGACACAAGGTGTTTTAAAATGTTTTGCAGTGTTTATTATCTCTGTTGCTCTACAGAGCAATTGCAAAATTTCACTTTAAGGAGCAGATACCTGTTTGTATCTGGAAGTAACTGAATATTCCTTTCACAGTGCTTATCTAGGAATATTTGTTAATGGTTGGATAGGTTAGGATCTTCCATATCATAAATATTCCTACGACTCTATTGAAGAGGAAGTAGCTGGGATTTTCCCTGAGGAATGTTGTACATAAGTAGATGAAATCTAAGAATCTAATTCTATACACAATGACTCCAATGTAGTTACTGTGCTCACTATTTTTTTTAAGAGAAAATTTGTCTTGTAATTGTTAATTACTGCTTGGTGTTAACTGAAGTGGATGTACTATTTATAAATTACTGATCTTAGATCTCTTTTCTCTGGCAGCATTCCTACTGAAGAAAACAGCACTAGAACAGCACTTCTGTTACATTGATATTTATAAGGAGTTCTGAGGGGTGTTTTGGGTGCCTGGCAAGTCTTGCTGCCATGCTTATTCTCTGCTGTGTGGTACTGCTGGCAGAATCAGGTTACTAACTGATTCTGTTGCTAACAGGTGTGCCAAAGTCCAGGGTGAACCCTGTCCATCTCTTAAGCAGTTCATGTGAGGTTCCCCTGCTGTCACTGACATGTAACCTGAGTCCTGCTGCCAGGTCACCTTAGCATTTGGTTTTTGGTTGTTCTTCTCCTCCAGACCTTGTCTTCAGGGGAGCTGCACAACCACTGAAGTGGTTCTTCCACTTGTATTAAGGGAAAAAAAAAAAATCCTTCTGGAAATACCTTTCAGTTTTGTATTAAAGCATCTTTGTCATTTGTGTTCTTTCCACTTAGAGAGGGGAAAAATGTATTCTACTGAGGTAAAGAATTATTTTTCTTTTGGAACTGCCCAGGGAAAGGCAGCCTTGCTTTGAAAAATAATGCTTACCTAAATAATCTGTAAGGCTTTCTGTAATGTTTGGAAGTGCAAGGTGCCAGTGGACATTTGTGTCCAGCTCCAGCATAGGTACATTTGTATGTGTACAGATAACATGAATGTGTGATTATACATGTGTGTGCTAAAAACCCCAACCCCAAACCAGCCACCCTTGCAGGTAGGTAGGCACTTATTACTTAATTATGGTAATTTTCAATTTCAAAAAGTTAATTATAAATGTACCTGGCTGGAATTTTCTCCTTGCCTCACCTTACACAATATACAATGTACTACTGGTATCTGGAATTCTATACAATACTGTTTCCAAAAAAAAGGTACTGTGCCTTATAACTCTGCTCCCAAGGTTTTAGCTTTCTCTGAATTGTAGTTTTCTGCACCTCTTTATTACTAGAGCTGTTGCACTGTCCCACTTGGTTACTGCCTGATGCTGCTGAATTTCCCACTGTTGTTTTAGTGTACTCTGTGTCTGGGGACTATAAATAAAGATCAGTTAGTCTTCAGATAGAACAGATATTATAAAATGCACAAATTGGCAAGATGCTTTTTGGATTAGGCACTTTTGTTGCATCTCTGAGTTGCAGTTTATAGATTGCCACTAGAAACTTTTTTCCAGCTCTTTTATTGAGGCTTGAGGTCGTGGCATTATCAACTTGGCTAGCAAAAACAATTAGGCTAAACCCATGTTTTCTCGTGCTCCTTACTTCTGTAGCATGAGTTCTATTTTTTTTAAGTATTGAAGGATGTGGTCTCTTCTCTGTTTTTTTATTTTAAACACCATTTGACAGGGTAGCTGGGTTTGGGGAGGATTAGTGTCTGAATGTGCCAGTGTTTTCCACGTTAAGCTTTGAATGGCATTACAATGCCAGCTGTCTGCAGCTAGAGAAACAACTATGGGCTGCCCTGGGCAGGAGTTACTGCTTTCTGAACAAGACTTTTTTGGGTTTTTTTGTTTTTTTTTTGCTGACCCAATTGCACAGTGGTGCCAAGCAGACCCAAACCACCCAACACAATCAGTGTGCATTGCTTTGGCCTGGCAAGGGACAAAACTCTGGGTGCCCTGACACTGGGGGTATTTTGAAGATTGTTGGGAAGTCCTGAAGCCTTTTTGCTTTTTTGCAGTTGCTCATACTTATTCAGAGGCTTTCTGCCATGAGTCAGTAGAACAAACATCTTTCTGGGCATTTGTTTGTGGGAGGTGGAGGGAAGAGGGAAAAGCTGTACAACCTGCACTGCAGCTCCTCACAGCCTTGGGGGTGAGATGCAGCATGCAGGACTGGACACACCTCATCCCTTAGGATTGTACCTCTTGAAGTTCACTGTTGGATATTGTGAACTTTTTTTTTTTTTATTGTGAACTTTTTTTTTATTTTTATTTGTGAACTTTTTTTTTTCTTTTTTTTTTCCTCAGCCTCTCTCGTATAGATCAGAGGCATCTCAAACCAGGCCTGCTGTCTCCCATTTTCACATGCGTAACATGATGGCACCTCTAGGTGTAGACTGTTTTTACAGAAAATGCAGAATCAGGGAAAGTATTCACATAATTTGATGAAACCTGTGGTTGCCAGCTGTACGAAAGGATTTCTATTCTGCATCTCCTTTTAGAGGATTTTTCTTTTTTCTTCATTGATTATGCTGGACTGGACTAGGCTGAAGAATTGTTGAATTAGGTGATTATTATCCTGCTAAGGACTTACCCACATCCGTGGGACTTCTCTTGAGTATTTTTTCATGTTTATCGTTTTCTTTATCTGCCTCATGGGCTGCTGCATTTATCTTGCATCTCTGATTGCTATACAGTAGTCAGTCTTCCTCCTCTTTTTCCTTCATAAAAGTGGGGTTCTAGGTGAGTCCTCATAGTATAGCTGGGAAGTCTCTGTGAGAAGAATGTGAATAATATTTAGGAGAGGCTCTAAAAGTTGTGGGCATCTGAAGGCACAGGCTGGTAAACGTAGAGACTGCCTGGTTTTGAACATCCTAGCTGAAAAGAGAATTTTACAGCATGCAGTAAATTGGAAGACACCTAGAACCTCCAAACAAGTGGGGGAGAACTACATAAAGAACTGTCTTCCCATTTTTTTTTATTGTAGGACAAGGAGACAGGTAAAAAAGTACTTCTTAAAAAATGCTAAAGCTGGTAAAAGAACTTAATGGACTTGCTGCTTTTTACTAATAAAATATTTGTAGCTCATTGTGAAAACTTAAATAATATGAAATGCCTTTATTCCTTGAAATTGGAAAGCAGGAGCTCTCTTCAGTCAACAGAAACTCTTGGCATTTACAGCTTCTGTAAAAACAGCATGCAAAGGAATTTAGAGAAAATGGCAACAGGGAAGGGCTCCCTTCTGTCCTCTTCTTGTGGCAGTTCAAACTGGAATGGTAATGATGGGGATTTTTTAATTAATTTTTGGGCAGCATTTCTCATGACAGAGAGGAACATCTTTTTCAAAGAGCAACATGCTGAGGTTCAGTTGCTCCTTTGAAAACAACGTGAAGTGGGTAAAACTTGGTGCACTACGTTGTATGAAGAGTCTTAAAGAAAATGCCTAACTTCAGGTGCATTTTTTAAGCTTCTGAAGAATTTAATCAAATAATGGATGCATTTTCATATATGCTATTTCTGTTCATTTGCAATAGTTTTCCTCGTGATCCCTTACAATCAGTGGCTGGATGTTTAGAGCATCCAACCACCCAAACACAATGTGATTTGCTACAGATCCTTTTTACGGAATATAAAATGGTAAACTCAAAATTGTATGATGTATTTTAACCTATTTAACCACATTAATGTGTTTGGACTGTTATGATTTAATTCTGACCATTATGGTCATTTCTGAATCTTTTTTTTTTTTTTCTTTTTTTTTTTTTAATCATCCATTACAAAATAAGCTCCTCTGAAGTGAGTCTTCTGGTCATTAGTATGAACTAATGAGACTTGTCATAGGAACTAGTGACCTATATTAGTCACACCCAACCTGTAAAATGTTTGGTTGAATTAAATTGCTTCTTTTCTTGCTGTATGGAAAGAAGAAATTTTTTTTCTTCACGATGTGCAACATAACAGAACATCCTGGTTTAGGCTCTCAGCTGAACCTCATGGATTTTTATCTGGATTACTTATGGATGGCTTGCAAAAAGAAAAAGTGATCATGTTTTTCTAGTGGCTGGATTGTTATGAAATACCAGCCTGCCTTTGTTTGTCAGTGTCTCAAAGGCCTTGGGCTCTCAGCCTCTGGTTCAGATTTAACTGACTGCATTGCTGAAATGCCAAAGGAAGAAAATTCCCAATGCCTGCCCCTGGGCTCTGGGGAGGTATTGCTAGGTTGGGAAGTCTGAGGCTGTGCCCAAAAATTGTGGGCAGTGCCACAATTTTCTGAAAGCAATGTGGGCTTTGGGAGTCCCCAGCTATTAATGATTTCCTGTCCTGTGCATTCCAGGAGCTGATCAAAATTTGTGCTTTTTGAAATAATTAATAGCTCCCTGATTCTGGTTAGCACAGAGAGCTGAGTGGTTTATTTTTTCCTGTCTGAAGCTTGAGTGTTGAATTTGCAGTGTAGGAGAGAGGCATTGGTCTGTGGTTAATCATCCAGCAATTTATTTTTTTTTCCTTTTTAAGCACAATGTTTACACATTAAGTGTTTTTTCTTCCTGAAAAAGATGGCTATCTGGTTACAATATTAAATGATTGCTGAATAAACATTGCCAGTGAGTAGAGAAAAGGCATTTCATGTCGTTCTGAGTGATGCTCCTGGTGCTGGGGATGTTCCTGGGGGGTGTCTGCAAGCCCTCTGTGTCTTCCTGGCCAATAAAACCCTAAAGCACTGGTTCACTTTGCAGGGACATATGCACAATTTTGCCTATTTTGTCCCAAAGTGAGGTAGTGATTATTACTTTTCCCTCCTCATCCTGATGTGGCTGGTGGTGGTTTGAGCTCTTGCAGGCAGAGGGAGGAGGTGCTGAACCCAGTTCATCAGTACCTGGGACTGCAAGATGCTTCTGGTGAAAACCTCAGGATTTAGGACAAAAGGAACTTATTTTCCATTTTCCCTAAAGCAGCTTTGTTTGGAAAAAAAAAAAAACAAACAAAAACCAAAAGACATCACATTCTAGTAGGAGTTTTTCTTAAAAAGACTGTAAAGGAAATACTGTAAAGGAAATATTTTTTCTGGTTTCACTATTAAATTTGACTTTTTTAAATTTTTAATTAGTGTGTAACTTTGGTTATGTTCTAGGCAGCTTGAAATATCAAAGCCCTGTTTTGTACTCAGCTTTGGTTTGTGCACTCCAGGCAGATTCCATCAGTATTATGATGACTAACTGGTCTCTTTTTTTTTTTTTTTTTTTTTTTTTTTTTTTTTTTTTTTTTTTTTAAAGTAATTGAACCTGATGTTCTGTGATACAGATACCAGCATCCTGCTGACCACTTAAAAAACCTCCTGGTTTGAATAATATTGCTTGAAGTGAAATGCTTCACTTAGTAAAGTGTATTTATAAGTCTCTTTAAAAACTGCAGAAAGCAAGTGCCTGTTGAGATTTGTTGTTGTTTCTAACTGGAAATATCCCTTTTTAAGGGAATCAAAGGATCAGGAGTAGAACCCAAATATGATAATTTCAAACATAAAAGTAGGGAAATGCAAAGCTAGAGGAAAAAATACAGGCTCTGCTCCTGAGAAGGCTTTGGTTATCTTAAGTCCAGCAAGACCTAAAACCATAATGTACAAGCTAGTTGCATTATACTTGCAGGCTATTTCATCAGCCATCTGTAGTATCAATAGATATTAAAAATAACAAAAATGTTTAAACTCAAAAGCACTCTGAACAAGGAGATCATTCACATCAATGCTGACTTGACTGGCCAAAAGTGGTAAAACCTTTGCCTGAGGAGTGAATTCTGAAATTTTTTTTTTTTTTTTTTTTTTTTTTTTTTTTTTTTTTCAGATTTTGGATTTTCCTTCTTTTAATGCTGCTCAATGAGGAACAGCTTTCTCTATTTTTACATGTTAAATCTTTATTTCTTTCACAAGGTAAAGTGCTTCACCTGCATGAGGGAAGCAGTTGGTCTTTTTTTTTTCTTAAGGAATTTATTTCTATATGTAAAGGTAGTTTTGTTTGTGTATTTTCTTACCAGTTAGTTGCTAGCTAGCTGCTACTTAGTGGAAGTGAAAAGAACCAACCATGACATTAAAGTGATTTTTTTTATTTTTTTTTTCCAAGGGTTGCTCTAAGCATTAAAGCAGGAGTTTAAATGAGCACTGAAGAAAGTTCAGTGTTACAGCCAAGGGAAGGTCCCTGCTCTCAGAGTCCTCCAAGCTTTATTAAGTTGGAGAAGCAGAACTTCTCACTCTGGACTCAATCTGCTTACTGCTCTTGGCAACGTGACTGCAAACATGTGGATGGAGTAGAACTCAACCATTTTCTGTTGCTTGATCTCATATAAATTATTCCTTTCTTCAGGAGATGTGGTCAATGGACACTGATCTATGAAACTATATTCATAGAATCATAGAATGGGCTGGGTTGGAAGGGACCTCAGAGATCATCAAGTCCAACCCTTGATCCACTCCCGCTGCGGTTCCCAGCCCATGGCACTGAGTGCCACATCCAGTCTCTTTTTAAATATCTCCAGGGATGGAGAATCCACCACTTCCCTGGGCAGCCCATTCCAATGTCTGATCGCCCTCTCCATAAAGAAATCCTTTCTAATATCCAACCTAACCCTCCCCTGGCACAACTTAAGCCCATGCCCTCTTGTCTTGCTGATAGTTGCCTGGGAAAAGAGACCAACCCCCCCCTGGCTCCAACCTCCTTTCAGGGAGTTGTAGAGAGTGATGAGGTCTCCCCTGAGCCTCCTCTTCTCCAGGCTGAACAGCCCCAGCTCCCTCAGCCTCTCCTCACAGGATCTGTGCTCCAGTCCCTTCACCAGCCTGGTTGCCCTCCTTTGGACCTGCTCCATTGGTACCATTGGTACTTTGGTCAAGTGTGCGATGGCAAGGGGGGTATGAAACACAGCATTATTTTTAATCTTTTTCTGGCTTTATGAGCACTGAATGCTGAAGCCTGGCCATGTATACCCTGCAGAAATCAGAAACAGCATCTTCTACAAAGCTCAATTCATCCTCTGCCTCCCTTTCAGCTGCCAGCCTCAAGGTCACCCTGGAGCACCTTGTTTCCTGGTAGCATGACATAAACTGGTTTAATTTGGGACTAGAACTTTGCATCCCAGACAAAAATCCAGGCTGATTCTGTATGAAAACTCCCCCCAGGGGGGTTGGAAATCTTGTTTTAATTCCTTCAAAGTGCTGAGGGAAGAGGCCATGCAAGCAGCAGGATCTCTGTTCTGGAAGTCAATCCAGACGTGTGTGTGTGGTTTAGCAGGAGCAAGTGTGTCTGTGGTTGGTTTTTTGTTACTGACTGGAGCAAAGAAGAGCCAGTGACACATGGCACACAGATCCCTGCACCCTGTGCTTCTCTGCTCTGCTGGGAAATGCTGACCTGGCTGAGATTCAGGCAGTTTCATGGAGCATCATGAGGATGCAGAAATGCCCTGGGTCTGGGCTGGTTTCTCTTTTACTGTAAATGCAAAGAAGTGCAGAGTCCTGCAAGTGTAGCACCTGTCAGAGTAAAAACTCTGTCTTTAAAGACTGCAGGAAGAACTACTTGATAGAGGAAGCAGCTTTATTTTTTTTTTTTTTTCGTTCCTGCCCCCACAAATGATAGGGACATTTTCCTAAAAGTCATATTTCTAGGTAGAACTAGATGTTGGATATCATGCTAATAAGCTACTGGAGCTTCCTAATGTTGCTGCCTTATTAAAAAAAAAAAAAATTAAATGAAAATTGAAACCTTATTTCCTTTTGTCTGTAAAATCAATTTCCTTTTCTGAATTTACTCAGCTGAGAACAGATGTGTTTTCATAACACAAAGGGTCTGGTATTTGTGATGTCCTGCTGGTACTTGTTCAGGTATGTTCTGTTCCTGCATGTGCAGTTTGGAAGGACAAATTTAATCTCAAAATGGTTATTTCATAAAGCAGAAAAGGTAAAGCCCACTTCAAAGTGCCTATAGGTGTCCTGAGCAGAAGCAGGTGATGGTTTTTTTAGGGTTCAGTGCTACATGTAAGCCAGGGATGTTACAAAGATGTTGAATTATGTACTGATGGGTCAGTAGTGGAAATATCTCAGGGGTGCAACTAGCCTGAGGATGTTTGTCCTCAGAATCCTGGGCATGTTAAAGTTGCTTTGAATGCTGTCAGAGCAGCTGTTGATGCAATATGTAAAGCCTAAACATTCATCTCCAGCTTTAGTTTGAATTTTTTGTGGTTTAAAATTCCTGTATATTATCTTTTGTTGAGATGACAAGGAAGTTAAGCTCCTAATTCAAATCTATGAAGAGTGATAGTACAAATTGAAAACTATAGCCACAGCTACTGAGATGTAGCTCCTTGTCCCAGGGGAAAAACAAAATTAACAAATGCCTGGTGAAGAAACATAGGAAAAATGTCATTTTTCTTTCAGAAAAAAAAATTAATATTATACTCAAAGGCTGAGGTTTTGCCACCAGTATAATATCTCGTATGAAACTGTAAACTATAGATTCTGTAGACTAATGTATCCTACTAAGATGGGAGGGACATGACACAGCAACAGTAAAATTATGAAGTCTTTTATCTCCAGTGCTATTGGTGAATGATGTGGAGGTTTTTCCCTCAAAAGAATTAGGGGAAAAAAAAACCCCCACACCACCAAACAAAAAAACCAAAAAAACCCAATCACACTTTTGTGAATATAAGAGGAAACTAATTAAAAAAATAATCAAGAATATTGCCATTTTTTTGCATTTTTAATTGTATGGATCAGGAGGAATCATTATTTGACTGAGGCTTATTTGACTGGAATGCTGCAAGTGGGTATTTTTTGTTGAAGACTTTCAGGAGCAGTATTGTGTGGGATCACTAATAAAGCAGCTGGTTATTCAGTGGAAAACTAATGCAAACAGCACTTAAATACCATGTGTCCTCGTTGCAGACAGAGGCAGTTGCACAGTGCAGATTATTTTGTTCAGTTACAGCCTGCAGAAATTGTAAGAAGGATGACATAAAGAAAATGGGTTGGAATCATTGCTGCACAGGGAAACAAAGGGAATTCAGGATTTCAGACTTATCATCATTCAGGCAACCACACAAAACCAATAAAGATGTTGTAAGTCCTCTGCAGCTCTGAAAAATCTTAAGTTTTTTTAGTCTTTGAACTTAAAATGTTGGGAGTAATTTCAGTTACATCTGATAAATTGCTGTGGAGTTTCATGGCAGTCTTATTACCAATTTGGCAATAATTGAACAGGCAGAAAATTAAAATCCTCTTTCCAAGGATTATGGAAAATGAGTCATTGTACCAGGCATAGATTAAAATCTCTTAAAAATTAAAAAATTAAAATCTCAGTGGAATAGGATGTTACTGGAGGATTTTCCATCAAACCACTGTGAGAGATCAAGCTGGACTGAAAAAAATACCAAATGCACACAGATTTGGAAAGAAAAAAAAACAGGTGGGGGGGAGCAGTAGCACTGAGGTTGAATTTAGCATCCAGGAAAATGAGAAATTCTGAAGCTTTGTAGCTGTTGGGGCTACTGGTGATCAGCAGGAGAGGCTGCAGGGGGCTGGGGCAGGATGCCTGATGGTCCCTGCAGGGAAGGGGCATGTGAGAGTCCTGAATCCCAAAAAGAGGGACCCTTTCTCTGCTTGTTCCCTTGGTGGTGCCCTGGGATCACAGCAGCTCCCTGGGATAAGGAAAAACATCTTGAGCTTGTGAATGGGATACAGAACATTTGTTCCAAGGCCAAGCTGTGTGCAAACCACCAAAAAATACTCGGATTTGTTTCTGTGTGTCAGATTAAGGCTCAAAATAGCTTTCGTGGTTGTTATCTGGTTCTGTTTTTCATGGTGCTCAGAGCAGCAAAAGACACTTGGCTTGCTGTAGCTGCAACAGGCCAAAGAAATGGTGCCAGACTGATCATAACAGCCTGAATCTTTGCTGGAGATAAGGCCTTAAGGCATGGGTGGAAGGGATGACCTGGTGCAAGCTGCCTTGCCTGGTGCTGCCGTGAGCAAGTGCACTTGGACCACCAGCTGCTTCCTGTAAAGACAAAGGTAGCAGTTCCCGATTTTATTTTATTTTTTTTTCTGTTGCTTCTTCAAAATTCACTGAGTATTCTGCAAAATGAAGTGAAATGGTTGGTATTCAGAGTATGCTGTGTCTGCAAAATAAAGTGAAATAGTGGGTATTCAAAATCTGCTGTAGGTAAATAGCTGCAAGCTGATAATTGGAAAAAGACATGGGATGCTAGCTCTACAAAACTTCTTTTTATTGTTTATTGTACTTCTAATAAAGCTGTTTAGTTAGCTGTATTTAGTACACATGTGGCTTAGTACAGGACACAATTTGTCAGCAACAAAGTCCCTGCAAACTTTATCCTGCAGAGCAGTTAAGGTGTGTGATGATGGAGACCTCTAACAGGAAGGTTAGAAGGACATGGTAAGAGGGAATTTACTCAAGTAAAATTAAGATGCTGGATGACATGTTCAGTCTCCCTGTGGGGTGTACCTCTGCACAGGCATATTACATGTTACAGACTTGGTGTACAGCCCACAGACCCATTTCTTTATCCTTAAAGAGATGTATGGAAAGATGGCTGTTGGCAATCGTGCCACATGGGTACTGCAGCCTGAACCTTCAGGATTTTTTCTCCATTAAAACTGCCCATGGTGTCTTTGCAAGGTGAGGTGAAGTGCATGTGTAGTGTCCTATGGTGTTGATCAGAGTAGGATTATTTCCATGGGAAGTTTACCCTTTTTGGTAAAAGTTTAGCATTTTTACAGTTCATCAATAGCTTGACAGAAATCAGAAAATAAAATCAGTGTATCTGCAAGGGAATAGAGATGTTAGAGAATACTTTGTCTAAGGACATGAAAACAGCTCGTGTTTTATAGTTTTCTGACCCAGGGTTGGGAAGAGTCAGACTTTCACTGGCAGTTCCAGTTGCAAACTTCTATTTGCATGATAAAATCTCACCATCCAATACATCCTGCTGCCCTCAGTCACTTCAGGCGTGTCTGTTGGGCGAGCACTTCAGGGTGTGTGAGCCTGGACTGCTCACCCTCCTGTATGACAGGGAGTGGAAAGACAAGACTGTTACCTCTCTAATTTGATTCATAGAAACTGTGAGTGAAGTCTTGGATGTTGCAGCTGCTTCTGACAATGAGGAAAAAATAGACAGTGTGAAGGAAGGAGTAACCTCAGAGGAAGGAGTGACCTCAGCAGCTCAAGAGATTTCTGACACATCCACAAGGAGCCCGGACGCTGATGCTGAGGTGTTGGAGCAAACTTCAGAAGGTGCAAAAGTACAGCTGGGTCTGAAATGTTTTGTCTCTAATGGTGACAGTGTTTGGCATCATAGTGTTAGCAGAAAAATTTAATTTTGAAATGATATGCCATGAAGTAGAAATAGGCATTGGTGAGTTGGGCTTGTAGGGGTGTTTTGAGCTCTGTGCCTTGCTAAGTGGCTGAAGTCCATCGACAAGAAATTCTCCCTTGTGCTTCCTATGGTGTAACACACATTTTAAGATCTGACAGTTTGCAAGATACAACTTTCTTACATTGCTGGGGAGAGAAATACAGAGCACGTGATATTGATAAACCTTAGAGTGTTTCAATGAAGGATTTTATCTTGTTATTGAACAATATAATTGAATGCAAAGAAAAATGTCTGTTAAAATGATCACTGTGGAGATTTTCAAAGGAGTTTAGAAATTTGGCCTCTAAACTCTTACATTTAGAGTTAGCAAGCTACAAGGAAATACATCTGTACACCTGATATGACTTTGTGAATTGTGTCCCTTTAGTCCAAAGGATCTTTGGGACTAAAGGAAACAACTTACTTGACTATTTGTTGTTGAATAAGTTGTTTCCAATGTTCTTATTGGTGTTTTGTCTCCATTTGCAGTTTCTGTGGAGGAGAAGCCACCTGAAGAAGTCCCTAAGGAATCCTAAAGGTACACTGTGCAATTGCAGCATGTGGTTTCCCACCCTTCACCTTTCTTTTTGTTTCAGTTAGTGGCAATTGCAGCATATGGTAAGTTTGCACCTGTGCTCTGATAGTGAGTTTGTGCTTCTGCTCCCAATAGTTACACTGAAAAGAAAAAAAAACAAAACAACTGAAGTATTTGTTATTGTTTGAGAACCATTGCTGGCATCTTTTAGAGGGATGCAAAACTTTTCTAATATCAGTCATCACGCTGGGTATTTACTAATGGCTTCACCTTAGTCCCATGCAAAGTGGATATAGACCCAGAAGGTGTAACTTCAAGCAAAAAGTGTTCTTTGGACATGGATTTAAATTGCAAATATAAATTTGACTGGACTGTTGAATTATTGCCTTGTACAAGTAAGCTCTTCTCTCACCCTTAGTGTAAACATGGAGAAGCTGTAGTGTCCTGGACTGGTTTTTTCAGACTTTTTTCTTTACCACTTAGTGTCTCTGCACTTCTAGTTTGTGCTAATGAAAAATACTGAACAGAATTGTCTTACTTTTTTGCTGGTATCTTGCCCAGTTGGCTTTCTAACTTCATAGAATAGAAAATATTCTCCACAATATTATTACTGCTTTGGTATTCCCTGTGACTCCCCTTTCCAAAATGGACTGTGACATGGTGATGGAAACCTGAGGGAATGAAAAATTGGGGTGAAATGTGAATGTGAACCATGGTAGAAAAGATATGAACTAGAATAGAAATAACTGAAAGTTAAATAAACTTCCCAGGTCGTTCTCAAATTCCCAGGAATTCTCCAATTATTTTTTTTGCTGCAAGTAACAATTCATACACTAATTCTTGGAGCACCTATGCAAGAGGAGAAGGAAACAACAAATGAAGTTATTCTTCATTCCATCCTCAAAACATACGTAGTAAATACACTGATACAACCTTATTATTGTGTCCTGAGTCCTTTGCAAATGCTTGTTTGCTTATTGCATCATCCACTGCAATATAAAATAACATAATGCCTCTTGTGGTAAAGGTAAATATTGTTCTTAAACTGCATCATTGTTTTCCAAGTTTTTTTAGCATTCAAAGAAAATTCAAAGAAAAAAGAAATTCAAAGAAAAAAAAAATCAGAGCAAAGCCAACCCCACAATTATAAAATAATTTACAAAAGGCTTACATCTGTACTTAAATTTACACATTTAAGTGTAAGATGTGTTCCTCTGCCAAATAGAATTTTTGTGTCTGACTGGGAATAATAAGAAGAATAGATATTTAATGAATGTGGGCCAGATGTGCAGAAAATCTGCAAGCATGTGCCTCACCAAGCTGTTATTTTTGTTTAAAGTGAAAGCCAAGGGCACCTGAGGATATCTCATCAGAAAAAATAAGTTACCAAGAAATTCCCTGCGCTCTGGGATACAAAAATGCAGTGAGAAAGAGAGTTAAGAATCTTCTTTTTTTTTTTTTCCTCCTGTAAACATCTTGCAACCATAAAAATGGTGGCATTGTTATTCCAGATTTTGACATGGACAACAAACAGCCAATACAGCCAATGCAGGTAATGAAGACAGGGACCATAACTGAAAGGTGGGGGTGTAGGAAGGCAGGCAGGCTGTAGGAAGCATCTTTGATGGAATAAATTGAAAATAGGTAAAAATAGATGAATTTGCTACCAGAATGTCCTCTGAATTCTGCTTAAACTGCTTAGGTTCTTTCCACAAAAAAAAAAAAAGTGCTTTCTATGAATACAGTGTCACAAGGTTACAAAAAGAATTTTTTATTGAGTCCCTGTTTGATTTTGTCATAGATAAAAAGGTTTATAAAGCATTTTACTACTTAGTACTGGAAGATTACTGGCTGACTTTTTCCAGTTCACAAGTTAAGAGCCCCAGCACATTCCTAGTCAGGAAATAACTATTTTAAAATTGTATATACTAAAATGTTTTGATTGTAAGCACGTTAGGTTATGGACCTGAATTTAATTTCACATTAAAACATAGACTTTTTAAGGAATTAAAAGAAAAAAAAAACACCAAACAAAACCCAACCAATCAAACAAGCAAAAAACCCAACCCAAATAAGCACCCTAAACAAACAAAAAGCCCAAAGTCTAAAGGATGTTGATGTGAGAATCAAATCAGCACCCAGTTAACTTTCTTAAAGATACTAATTATTTGGTGGTGAGACAGAAGTAGTAGTAACAGTTTAAATCATCAGATAAAGCCTTAAGCTGATGCTGGGAGCATGTCTCAGTAAGAATACGCTGTTGTTCCCCTTTCTTTTCAGAGTCCAGCACTTCTACTGCATGTGGCTCTTTGCCCCAAAATCACACAGAGATGAAGCTGCTTATATCAGTAATCTCAGCAAACACAATTGGTTCACCTCGTGCTTAAAGTTAAGCAAGTAACTATTTGTAGAAGTAAAGCTTTCTGGAACGTGCCCAGCATGTGGGGGAATTAATTTATCCCTGAGCAACACAGCTCAAGTGTAGCTGAGGGATTCCTTAACGTTGGGTTTTGGTGGTGGTGGCACAGCAAGTTTTCAGAAGCCATCAGCTAAGGATGATTTACCCAGCAGAAGTGTTTATATGCTGTCATTTAACTGATAAGCTGCAGTTGTATTTATGGTGTGCTTTCAATGGCTGCAAAGAAAGAGACCTGATGAGTCAAGTCTGTTGCTAAACATCATTTATTGTTGCTTCCTCTGAACCAGACTCTTTTCTCTTTTTCCCAGTAAGCAGTGCTGAAGCCTTTGCAGAGTTTAATGGAAATGTTTGTAGCAGTCAACCAGCTGATTCCTGTGTGAAACCTCATGCTCTTCCTTGGAGACAGATAAGAAATTGTGCAATTTGTCATTCCATACACTGCTCATTAGGACCAGTACTCACTGCTGCAACATACAACCTAATGTGACTGAAGTTGGTTATAGAGATGCTTCTGTTACTAACATCTCTGCTCTAGAGAGTAGCATCCAGTAAGAACTGTCAGAGCACCAGCCAGCATGCAATAACTCCATGTGCTAGGAGAAGCAGTAGACTTAACTGAGCCCATGTCAGGTGAACTTATATCTAGATTTTTGTTGTCTCATTACGTACATTGTTTTCTTGCTTTTGGTCCAAACTGTATTGCATAATTATACCATTGTAACATTCCATGCTGAAGTGTAAGTAAAAAGTTTTAACTAACTTGAAATCTTATTCAAATTACCTGTTAGTGTTTTTAAATTGGGTCACAGGGAAAAAAATAACCTTGTTTGCTCCCAAGTTTCCATTTGTAATCGCGAGTATAGGATGTACAAGGTCTGATTTTTCTCCTGCATAAATATTTTAGATACTACCCTTCCTCACACAATAATACCAAGGAGTAAACATTTTTAAGGCTCCTGCTTTGAGAACAAAACCTCTTTGCAAGTAGTAGCAATATGTACTTTATGGCATGAAATTCAAAACAACACTGGTTGAGGTTATCAGCACTGATGGCAGTGGGGGCTCCTATCCTGAGGGTGCTGGGCCCTGTTCCTGCCAAAGCTTCTTCAGCTTGCTGTAGTCTTTCTGTGTTGTTTGGTCTCAGTAGTGACATGCAGTGGTGACATAAACACGTGGAGGTTGGGGAGAACACTCCTGGACAAATCCCAAGCAATTTAATCTGTGGTGAAGCTCCTCTCCGAGCACTTGCAGAGGGCAAAATCCCTGTTAAAGGCTGTGCCATGGGTGTGCAAATGGACAGAGGGTCTGAGAATAGAACAGAATATCTAAAAAATCTTGTCATGTTAGTATTTTATTAATGTGAAAAAACCTATCATCAATAATGCATGTTTGCATGACACTGTTCTAACCCTCCATTGTGCTATGGGCACATGTATGAGTGCATCTAATACAAAATACTACATTTTTACCTACTAAAAAGCACTAGAGCCATCATGGAACAGCAGTAATTCTAAATGAAGCCCAGATAATGTGTATTACACATTATTTATATAGAAAATGTGAGTTATAAAGTGTCTCTGACTGCTTTCTCTTCAAGCAGAACTTTGGAAAAATGTTGAAAGGGAAATAAAAGCATTCTGACATTCCTGCCCGTGGCACAAAGCAACACGTTCTCCTTCCCCCATCATAAAGCAAATCACAGTAGCATTCCAACAAACATACAGCCTGCTGCCCCTTCTTAAGAATAACTGGAATAATGGAAAGGCAAAATCAGGTTTCTGAGCTTCAAGAAGCCATACTGCAACCTTCTGCCTAAAGGGTAAAGCCACTGTAATGAAAGGCAAGCTTTGTAGACAAAGCTATTGGAATAAAAGTCTTAAACTGAAACTTTGTTGTATGAGAGTCTCCCTTTATTTATCTAGTAGATTAGACATCCTACGATAGGTGCTTGCTCTTAAATATTTCATTTCCTCATTTTCACTAATTCCCAGTGAAATAAACTGTTTCCAATTTCCGCAGCGGGCAGTAGGGTTTCTGAAATTGTGGCTTTGATGAGTGTCCCTTTATTTCTGGAACTGCTCTGGTACATGGCAAAATATATTAGACCTTGGCAGGAGATGCCTGAAGAATTGAAACACAACCTGGGGTGTGCTTTTTAAAGCTTTTGATTTTTCTGATTTCAAAAAAATGTAAGAGTCCCAGGATAGGTTGTACCTATGCTTTTTTAAAAACAAAACAAAAACCAAACTATGGCACTCACCTTGAAAGGCAAAGAAACTAGGAATATATTATAAACTCCAGCACAGCAGGGACTGCTTCAGCACTTGATTATCCTAGATTAAGAACTGAGATCTTTTGCAATTTGCAGAGGGCTGCTCTTCAAAATAAATAGCCAAGGACCCGGTGCAGAATGCCTTGTTGCTTAATCAGAAAATCTCTGCCTGACTGGCTGAGGTGGTCCTTAGCCATCCCTGATCATTTTTATCCATCACACTAGTATGAAGGGTAATTCCTACTCAGATGAAGAGTTTTCTGCCCTTTACCTCCTGAACAAAAAAGTATTTTTGAGTTGTTCATGAAAAAGAGAGCAGAGAACAGATGTAAATCAAGACTAAGGGGTGTGGGGAAAAAAGGTTTCTTCCTGACAATACAGTTCAAAGCTCAGTGAAACTTCAGATTCCTGAATTCATCCAAACTGCAAGTTGTTCCTCTGCAGTCAGCCTGTGGAACTGGCTGGCAAAAGGTTTCACCTCCCTCTGGCACTGCTTGTAGTGAAGGGTGACATCTTGTTGCTGCTGGCAGGAATTCACCTTGCTGAAGTGCTGGGTATGCATGGAGTCCATCTAACAGTTTCAGTCTTACTCTTTGCCCATGTAGATGTCAATAAAGAATTCCAACTTCATTTTCATTTGCTTCTTAAAAACACAAGAAAATTACTTAAAAAAATAATAATTTATGTTGCCATTTGGCACTCAAAATTTGGAAAATCTGAGAGTGAAATACTTTAACCAAGATTTCTTGTGTCTGTGCAACAAGCTTTGAGGATGTAATAAAATACAATCTCTTAATCTGTTTTTTTGGAAGAAAAATAACCTACAAAAATCCAGCAAAACCTGTGTTGCTTTTTTCCCCAACCTCTTGGTCTCTCTCCTTTCCCTTGTGAATTTCTAACCACCTAGCCAAGCACAAGTTCTGTTTTACCAGAGAGGGGGGAAGGACACAAAGTTCCTGCCAGCTGAGTGATGACTGAGGCAATCAGTAGCCTGTTTTGTGGTGTTTACCAGCAGGTGAGCAAATGCACATTTAAGATGCAGCTGAGAACTTTGGTGGCCATATTAAGCCCCTAGAGAGGAGGTTCTGTTTCCTCTTGGCTGGGGGTTACAGGGTGAAAAAGTCTGGAGGAGGAGAGGGCAGAGGGATGTGTGGGGTGGGGGAAGATGCAGGGACAGAAGGGATTTTGTGTGCAAGGATGTAGGATCTGGTGGCACTTGTTCTGCTGCCCATGGATTAGCTCATTTTCACAAAGAGCTGCAGCTCGTGCCACACAGACAGTTCTGCCCTTAGGAAAAGTCTTTTTTTTTTGTTTGCTTTGCTCTTGTCCTGCTCACCTGCTGCAGAAGATGGAAGGTGGGCAGGATGAGGAGCATAAAGTCTATCCCAAAGCAACAGGTATCATCATGGGAAACTGGATTATCCTGCATTCTGGTCTCACCTTCCTTATTTGGGATGCTGTGGGAGATGTTGCCTCCTCCAGCTCTGCTGGGATGGGAAGAAGGGCTGAAACTGGATGTTTGTGTGCTGGAGTTGTGCCTGCCATTTGCTTGAACTACTTGTAATCAAAAATGTTGAAACAACACAATTTTCCTAGTGGTTTAGTTATCAGCAAATTTCTCTGCTTCCTTTTGACATTTTACCAAACTCAAACGATGGCTTTAGCAAGCTCTGAAATCCTGTTTGCAATTCATGTTCCACAGCACCTGTGTAAGAAACAAATGGGAATCCTCTGTGGAATATAATCCTACTCTTCACGTGGTCTGGTAATTATTTGTATTAGATTCAGGTGCAAATTTAGTGTCTCTTAATTATCTAAAAATCTGGCTTGTTTAAAGGTAAATGCTGACTTATTTGAAACCCTCATGACCCCAGTGGCCTTTCAAAAGATATGTGTGTGAGCTCTGCTTGTGCTCCAGGAGAAGTGTTACACATTGCTGCAGTTTCCACGCTTGGTCTTGGGAAATGTTGCTGCCTGTACTTTGCCTTCTCAGCTCAGCATTGACTGCAGTATGCAAACCCATGAGATTACAGGGGAAAATATAGAAAATAAGTGGGCGAGACATTAATACATATCAAGATCATATTTCCTCCTTCTCTTTCCCTTTGTGTAATTAAATTTAACTTATCAAGGTCTGTGGAGATTCATTGACCACCTTCCCATAATGTGATTTAAATCCTTTTCTGGCTTCTTTCTTCCTGCATAAAGTTATTTCCTTCCGAGTAGTTACTGGGAAATGTTATTCTCCAGTAAGAGTTAATTGGAAATAATTAACCATTGGCAACATGCACTCACATTACCAAGCAGAAGAGGGCACTAAATCAAAAGCAGTAGGTTTGCTCAAGCTTAGACCAGAGAAAGAATCCCCCATCCCCAAATCCTGAAGCTGGAACAAGACAGGAAAAAATGAATAATGTATGCTTTTTTCACTGGAGAAAAATTGGCTTGTTTTTTTTTCATGTTTAATTGTGGTTTGGAGAAAATCCAAATCATCCAGATCCCTTTCATTCTGCTGTTGTTGTAAGTGACTAATTACCAATGCAAAGGATTTGGTGCTGAGTTATAATATGAGAGGAGCCAAACCTGGAATGAGTGTTCCAGGCTTGACAGTCCTCGCCAGTGGGAACACAATGAGGCTGGATTTGAGTGTCTTTTCCATTTAAATGATTAATGGAGCTCTCTAAACTAAAAGTCATGGCAATCTTGCCCCTTTTCACTTATTACAAACATCAGCAGTAGAAGGCAGTTACGGAGGGTATTCAGTCCTGGTTATAAACAAAGAGAGAAGGAGGATGAAGTGTCTGAGGTTGTTACTTTATGAGAAAAACCTTAATGGTTTGATTTCCACCTCCTGACCATTTGCTTTTAGCACGTGCTTTCTCACAATCTTGTCTTAAACTACCAGTTCTGAGATACCCTCATCCAGATGAAGACATTTGCTTGTTGCAGAGCTTGTATGTTCCTAAATGAAAATTAGTTTCTAATGCTGAAATAATATCCTATGAAAGATAAATTTGTCTTTGTGGGCACTTCCTTTTTTTCATTCTTCATTAGGGCAAAACAGTTAAAAACAAGACTAGATTGTCTCTGTAAGAAATTTCTTCTTGCAAACACCAGCTTCCAAAGAGTTCTCCAGTATCAGGAGGGTCCCATGTGAGCACTGTTTTCTGCTCTAAATTCATAAAACCAATTTGCTACATACCTCCCATGTATTTTTTGAGTGAAAATGTTGTGCAGTCCTCTTTCACACTTATTCTAACTTAATTATTTTCTCTAAAATATTCCAACTGCTATATTTAAAATTCATCTCACATACAGCAACAAACAGCTCCAGACTTTCCTACTTTATATCTGTATAATTCCTTCTTTCTTAAAAGAAATACAAATTTATTCCAGAGTAAAAACCTGCCCCTGACAGGCTTGTTTCATCATTGCATTGATCTCCTGCTCTAATCACATAATTCCTATGTAATTATGGAGCTGCAACCCTTGTAATGGTGAGGATCAGAAGCTGCCTGTGCTATTCTACTTTACAGGTGAAGTAGCATCATTGTGTAAAAAAAAGGATGGTCTGTGCTTTTTGATTTAAGATTTTACTTTTTCTTTGAGGTTCTATGCCATTGAGGAGAAATTATAAAGGAGATAGAATCTATTCAGAGAAGATTAGGATTAGACATGCAATTTAAAGGATTTTACTGCAAAATATAAGCTGCTTTAGTACCCTACAACATGAATAAAAAAAGAGGTAGACATGAAATTTAAGTACATTTTAGCTGAGCTGATGCTAGCCCTGTGCTTCACAGAACAGCAACCTTGTGTTTGAAGTCAGCAGTCTGAAACTGCCTTAAAGCTCTCAGATCTGAGATTCTTCACAGGTGGAACCTTTATTTATCTGGAATTTATCTTCGGAGATAGAAATACGGGAATCATCACAGCTCTTGACCACAAATCAGGTTCCATATCCCTGCAAAAATAATGTCAAAAGCTGGTGAGCCCTTGGCTGTGCATGCTGAGTTAACAGAGTCCCCAACCTGGGGTCAGAAAGGTGGATGTGCCCCTGTCCTAGGATTAGCCAAGGGAGATGGGCTGCCAGCCCCTGGGAAGCAGTGAACACCAAGATGCTTTCCAGACTCGTTTTTTTGACTGTCCTAATTTGTGTACCCTTTGTACAAGGATTATAGGACTTGGGGAAACATCTGTCACTTTGTCATCTATGAAAGGGATCCCTTGTGGTCCTTCCTGCACTCAGCACTGCTGCCTGCAGTTGCCTGGGACTGGTACTTAAGGTCTGTTCCAGAAATGAGTAGTGTGTCAAAATAGCCTTTTCCATTTTGGATCTGTCCAGCTGGGTCCACTGCATCCAATCCTATTGGCAGGAGAGGTGAGACAGTGGTATCCTGACTTTTGGACTGCTCTGTCCTGGGTTACAGTGACTCCAGAATGTGATGCTGTCCAGACTGCTCTTGCTTCTCACCATTCTGAGGGATGTTTTTTCCACCAGAAACAATCTTTGAGCTCTCAGCACATAATGTAATGCTTTATTTTTATTTTTTTTTTTCCCTTTCAGGGCTTGGTAGGATCTTTATGTCACCTTATCCAAAAGCAAGACCATCCAAGTCTTTCAGAGTTGTGCTCATCAAGGGATCACTTTTGTGATAAATACATACAACTAAATACCCATCCCAAACAAATCCATGAGGATTTGCATTCCTGCTGGCAAAGACAGCTTTAGTAATGTGTAAAGCAGCAGCTACCAACAACCCTTGCAGCATGAATATCCTAGAATCCAACTGCTGGTTTTAGCAAGCACAGGGATTGGATTTTGGGTGTGATTTCTTCAGACTGTCTTTATCTTGGATCATCTTATGCTTAGAACTTCCTTGAAAATTCTGAGTTTCTAGGTTTACAATTATATAGTAACATGGTCTGCATCTGAGACCAAGCAGGGCTTCCATTAGGGTGTCTTTTAAGCATTTTCAATGTGTGTTCACTGCTTCACATTTCCCACAGCCATACACAAAGCAAGCTCTGCTGTAATGCTGGTTCCACTCTGGATTTGTGCCCTGTATGGAAATTCCTTTACCTGTAACTCCAGCTGTATCCTCTATGGTCTGTGTGATCCTTTTGTTTGCTGCTGCCCCATTAGGCCTCCATCTTCTCTTCTGATTTTATAATGCCACCAGTTTTCCACTGCATTTCTGTATACTTCAAATGTCTTTTTTTTAATATTTTTTCTTTTTTTTAGCAGGGGAGAGAGCAATTCAGCTAAGGAATAGCACTGCTGTAGCTGGCACACAGCCACGTGCACAGCAGTGCATCAACTGAGTGTTGTGGGTCAGCACAGAACATAGCTGCTTTCTGGTGGGGACATGCACTGGTGTCAGTCTCCTCTGTTCTGATACTTGCATTCTGGTAGAAACTTACCTTGGAGATCTCTACCCCTTTATAAAATTGAGCTAAAATTGGCAAATAGTGTCTAAGTGAACAGAATGACAGAAAGATGGATGGACCCAGAGACAGGTGTGTGTCAATAAAGCTTGTTTCTTTAGGCTGAAAAGGGAGCTTAATTTAGTGATGTTGGAACACTGCACAGCAAAAATTACCTGCTTTTCTATGATCCTATAAACACAATAGAGAGTCCATTAAAAGTTTAGGTAAAAAAGGAAAAAAAACCAAACAACCCACAGCACCAAACAAAACCCCACATACTGACTTTTTAATTTTAGAAATAATTGTTACGATTACTCTATCTCTAGAGTTTTCACAAAATACTCTATATGTTCTGCAAGTCTGTTCCAGGAAGGAAAAAACCCCCTATTTATACCTGTAGAGTTACTGCTACTGCATTAATTATGATTTCCAGAATGGACCGACTGACAGAAGGGTCGTGGGACCCTCATTCCCTTATTTTTTCTGGGTCATTTCTTGGTCATTTCTTCTGGGTCATAATTCTGGGTTTTGTCAGTATAACCTTCCCCTTTCATCTGAACAACCAAAGCAGTAAGATCAGCAGTCTAGAATTAGAGGCTGCAGTCTTTTGAGGATCAGTGTTTAAAAAGCAATGTGGGCTGCAGCTTTCTATGTGCAAAAGGGGCAGAGAAGCATCTGTTGAACTGCTGACCCCACAGCAGCATCACAGATATTGCAGTTTTAATTTAAGTCTACCTCATGAGTGGGTGTAAAAAGCCACTATTGTGTTCTATTTTTTTGTTTGTTTGTTTAAATACCTGTATCACTTAAATAACTTCAAAGGTCATCCAGCTGAACAGGCCCAAAGCCCGCAGTAGGCCTGCTTTTTTCCTTTGGAAATTTAAGATTTTTCAGCGTAGCTTTCCAACGGGCTTCAGGTAAACCAAAAAGAACTGTTTGTCACCGTCCCATGTCCTTTGAGACTTCCTTTTGGAGATCTAAAAGCTTTTAAAGAAGTGAAAATTCATACTGCTTTATATAAACCAGTGGCACATTCTCTAATTAACAGCACCCAAGCGTGCACCTTCTTAAATGCCTGTCAAGCTGGGTGTGTGGCAAGACCTCAGGTTTGCTCTGGTGACAGATAAAGTTAAATTTGTGCCTCAGTGGTGACCACTTACTGCTGGTGGCACCATCTGTTGTGAATCTTGCCTGACAGAGTTTTGGGAGGGAAAATATCTCCAGTGTTTCCACGCTTCAGGACACAGGCCTGCTACTTTTAGGCCTCCCTTTATGGTATATTGTGTATATTATATATTGTATGTATTATACATTGTATATATTGTATATTGTGTGTATTATATACTGTATGTATTATATATTGTGTATATAACTGTGTTCCCCGTCACTGGGGAAAATAACTGCCTGCCTTTGGACATCAGACTCGAAGAACTACAAGACTGGAAGGACTCGACCAGGAGCTCCCAGGGAGCAGTAGACAGGGATGTTGGAGCCTCCTTGCCAATATTTTTTTGTCTGCAGTGACAATGTGACGCCTCCTGGAGCCAGAGCACTCGTTTATTACCAGGAAATGCAAAAAAACCCCTAAAACCAGCATAATGGTTAAACCCAGCATTTGTGAAGCCCAGTTGTGCCCCAAACCTCTCAGAGCTCTCTGCCCCTCAGCATCACCCCCCGTGTCTCCCAGGCTGCACTGGTCAGCTCTGAACGCCAAGAGCCGGTACTGGTGGTACTGGTGGTTGGGTTGGTACCGGGGGTTTGGGCGGTACTGCTGGTTGGGTCAGTACTGGTGGTTGGGTTGGTACCGCTGGTTCAGGTGGTACCGCTGGTTTGATTGGTATCAGTATTTCGGGTGGTACTGTGGGTTGGGTTGTTATCAGTGGTTGGGTTGGTACCCGTGGTTGGGTCAGTGCCAGCGGTTGGGTCTGTACCGATGGTTGGGTCAGTGCCGGTGGTTTGGGCAGTACTGGTGGTTGGGTTGGTACCGGTGGTTGGGTCAGTACTGGTGGTTGGGCCGGTATTGGTGGTTGGGTAGGTACCGGTGGTTCAGGTGGTGCAGGTGGTTGGGTCGGTACCGATGCTGGGTCGGTGCCAGTGGTTGGGTCAGGACCGGTGGTTCGGGCAGTACCGGTGGTTGGGTTGGTACCAGTGGCTGGGTCAGTGCCAGTGGTTGGGTCAGTACCGGTGGTTGGGTCAGTATTGGTGGTTGCGTCAGTATTGGTAGTTAGGTCGGTACCGGTGGTTCAGGCGGTGCGGGTGGTTGGGTCAGTACCGGTTGTTGGGTCAGTGCCAGTGGTTGGGTTGGTACTGGTGGTTGGGTCAGTCCCGGTGGTTGGGTCGGTACCGGTGGTTGGGTCGGTACCGATTGCTGGGTTGGTGCCGGTTGCTGGGTCGGTACCGGTTGCTGGGTCAGTGCCAGTGGTTGGGTCGGTATTGGTGGTTGGGTTGGTACCGGTGGTTCAGGCAGTGCGGGTGGTTGGGTCAGTGCTGGTGGTTTCGGGCAGTACCGGTGGTTGGGTCGGTACCGGTGGCTGGGTCAGTGCCAGCGGCTGGGTGGGTACAAGTGGCTGGGTCGGTACCGGCGGCTGGGTCAGTGCCAGCGGCTGGGTCGGTACCGGTGCTCGGGTCGGTACCGGCGGTTCTGTCGCTGCCGCCTCCTGAGGGGACTCTCGCGCTCGGGGCGGGTCCCCGCGCAGGCGCGTGGCGGCCGCGCATGCCCGCAGC